>SSNP01000064.1:924518-950439 GCA_006937955.1 Pachypanchax playfairii
ATTATTAAGCTTTTCTTTAAATACCAATGAGAAACATCATCTCCATGTGACACACTGTACCTTAAAGGTATAAGAATTTTCCAGTGAAATACTCACACAACGGTCTAATGTCCCACTGATGTTGAAAATAAAGTCACGTTGTAACAGATCTCGATCTCAGCCGGCTGGGCGGTCGCTAGTTTCGGTCATTTTAAAAAACCTAACCTGGATCAGAATCATTATTTACACGTCCAGACTTCCTGGTTCCATAACAAATCACATGATAGTCTGCAAGGCCGCCAAGTCTTCAACACAAGCAGCTGGAATTCTACAACAAGCAGCAGCAAAAAGTAAGAAACCACCACATCCTTCCAACTGAGCAGCCGAGCTGCACGTGATGGGGTGTTCAAATACATTAAGGAAAACTCAACGCTGAACAAATAGACCTTCAGACATTCCCAAAAATTGAACATACACAAGTGAAACAAAACAAGAATCAATATCTGAACTGGCAACTCAACAGAAAAATCAGGGGGGTGAGAACAGACTTTTGTTTTTCTACACTACAGGATCTTGATTTGACAACAAGGTCTATGTTTTTTTCATTTTCAAGGTCTTCCATTTTATACAAGCCAACAATGGAAATGGAGGCTAATATTTGCTGTATTTGTATTTTCATCCCAAATACTGTTTGCTTCTCATAAAGGCAGGAAAACAGGACATTTATTCATATGTATAAAGACCAAATTTATATTTGATCTGATGTAGAATGTATGTGAGATTTACAGCACACAGAACAGTGTTAGGTATATAGGTTGGCCCTATTAGATGCTCACATTTATTATCAAGAACATGTGACATTTAATTGAGGTCAGCAGGTTTAAGTGATGTGTCATACATCGGAACTTGTAGCGTTCATGCTGACAAACACTATTTAATTCATCTGAACATTTTCAGTGTCCACACTTCATCAATCAGTTACTCAGGCAGAGCAGCGGCTTCAGCTGATCAATTAACGCTATGTGTCTGCTCCTTGTACAAACCCTTCTAATTTTGGGTTTGTTATGAGAAATGGTCCCGCTGCTCTGAGCTTCTATAGAAAGTAATTACATCGAGAGATTCCCTATGGGGGATTAAAACAAACGACACTGAAAACACAGCTCTTCTTCACCACCGCTCGCTCGGGCCTTTCCTCCGCTCCAAAGCCTCCGCTTGTAACGCCTACGAGCTTGTGAATACAGAAGCTGTCACAATAAAACACACTGGCTGGCTCAACAAAATTAGTGAGGTCGAATAAGAAAGGAGTCAGAAAAAGCTAGAGGGAGCTGAAGTATATGGACATTTTGTGACTGGTTTAGCATCAGGAGCGAAACAAAACATGCACTTTTCATGTAGTTTGTAAGGATGGCAGTGATAAAAGCATCTGTCCTGCCAGTTTCATAGTGACAGGCAGCAGGGAGCATTACTCATCCTTACAGTCTCTGCTGGCAGCCTATTTTCATTACATTATAGATGTAAAATGAAGCGTTACACACGAGCATCCTCAGGTTCTTCGTGTTGTTCACCATTAGCACCAGCCGAGACCACTCATCCAAGTCACTTTATTGAACTTTTTACACTTAGTTTACTGTATAATTAATCCATTATGGTGCAACGAAACATGCAGTGGGAACAGTGGAAAACACACAAATGTTTATTAATTTAGCTCTGGCACATTTAATGTCACTTATTACAGAGTGGTTACAAAGGTTCAGTAAACTGACAGTGTTACAGATTCAACCCTTTGTCTGTTTGTCTGTCTGTCTCTTTTAGGAACAAGGAAAAGTGGGTGTGACGTTTAACATTGGGACGGTGGACATCAGCGTTAAGGAGACTAACACACCAGTAAATGATGGCAAATATCATTTAGTGCGATTCACCAGAAATGGGGGCAATGCAACCTTACAGGTGGATAACTGGCCAGTCAATGAGCACTTTCCATCAGGTACTGTCCACATCTTTTCCTATTTGTCCTGAAGATTATTTCCCATTGTGTAAGAGTGAAAATAATGTGTAGTTTTAAAAACACTGGACATCATCTGTTCTTTATTAAAGTGACCTTCTCAAGGAAACACTGTAATACAAAAACACAAGTACCTAAACGTACCTTCCTGCGTCGACATATTTGATAGACAAAGGAGCATAATGTGGAAGTTAAAGCCAAAACAAAGTCCCCTCATGGCAGATTCAGGTACAATACTTAAGTCCCTCCCGCTCTGTCTATGGGGCGGCTGTGGCTCAGTGGTTAGAGCGGTCCAATTTGAAGGTTGGTGGATCGATCCCGGCTTCCACCGCCACATGTCGAAGTGTCCTTGGGCAAGACACTGAACCCCATGTTGCCCCCCGATCTGCGTATCGGGTTGTGTGAGTGCTAGCCCCTACCCTCTCCCCCCGGTTTACATATCGGGTTGTGTGAATGGGTGAATGCAAAACCTTGTAGTGTGAAAGCGCTTTGAGTGGTCTGAATGACTAGAAAAGCACTATACAAATACAGGACATTTACCATTTACATCTATGTCAACAAATGGGAAATTTGGATTTAACCCTTTAGGTGCCAAAGTTGCAGAGTTGCAAAAGATCTGTTCCTATAAATAGCACGTGTTGTTTCTACCCACCACCACTGGATTGTAGCTAACCATAAGTTATGGTTAGTATGTTGGTAAAGAGAGGATCTTTTCCAATAGATAGAGCGAGACATGGAGTATTTCACTGTTTACTGTTTTTTTAGATAAAAATAATAAAATATAATCTGTGTGACCTGAACACTCAGTGACAGGTGGAAGTAGTTAAATATAGGAAGGTTTGTTTAGAATTGTTGTGAAATGCAGTTTATTGTCATTCACACTGTTTTTATGTAGATAAAATAAAGTTTAACACTTTATGTACATAAATTTTGACATTTAAATGGTTTTATTGTAAATGCTTTTTCTGTTTTGTTTCATGTAAATACAAGTAGAAAAAGGGCTGCACGGTGGTGCACTTGGTAGTACTGGTACTATGCAGCAAGAAGATTCTGGGTTGGATCTTTCTGCTTGGACTTTGCATGTTCTCCTCGTGCATGTGTGAGTTTTCTAAAGGGACTCCGGCTTCTTCCCACAAACCAAAAATATGTTTAAGGTTAATTGGCAAGATGCTAATAAAAATATTATCCTTGTGAGGATATTCTGATGCATAAAGGGTTTAATACAAAACAACACTCAAACTTTTTTTCCAGGTGTTGATTATACTGATTCATGTTGGGATGTTTTTTTATATTTATATTAAAACCTTTTTATGTAATTTTAGGACATTTAAAGCACCATAATTACATGCAGGTGATTAGCCCAGACTTTTAGTGCCATAGTAAAGCAATTTGGCATCACCTGTGGAAAAATAGTTACACTTCCCTTTTAAACACCCAAAGTGGATGGAGACGCACAGTACATCCTTGCGAGCTAGTACACAGTATGCTAATTTGGCAAATTATGACATCTATTACATCTGTTCTTTCACAAGTTCACACCTCACTCCACAGGAGAGGAACTTAAATCCTGTGTATGACAAGAGGCATGAGCAGTGCAACATCTGGTCAGATTATTTTGGAAAAGAAAGGATTCAAAGACACCAAGAGGAATTTGGTCAGTGTGCAAAGCAAGGGGAGGATTGAGGCAGAAACCAAGGGTGGCCAGATAAAGCTGCTGCCTTCCTGTATCTCTCATTCCCAGGTCAGCAGAAGCAGCACAGCAGCAGAATACAAATAGGTTCATCAAACAAAACTGGCTCCAATTGGAGGCTCAGACACTTTCCTTCTTTAGAGCAAATATGTGCTGCTCAGTTGGCAAGGTGAGAGAGTCAGAGAGAGAGAGGGGGGAGAAAACAACATCTTTCCTGCATCTACTGAAGTCTCTTAAATGAAGCTGTCCTTTCTTGAGTTTGAGATCCACGTCTTCAAGGGAACCGGCTTACAAGAAACCACATTCTTTGCTTTTCTTCAATTTCACTTTGTCAAACAGAGCAGACACGTGGGGAAACAATATGTACAAAAGGCATCAGTTGGCTGAAAATATGGGATGACACCAGATACTATGAACATCATTGATCGCTGTGGTAAAAATATGTGCCAAAACAGCAAGACACAGCCGGGCAGAAGGCAATGCAGAAGGATGTTGAAAAGGAAAAAGTGCTCTGTTACCTGATACGACATAAGCATCAATGGGTTAGAATAAAAAGTGCAACACTAGCCAAGAATTTTAAATAAATAAAAAAACCTGAGGTAATGCAGTAAGGCCGATGCCATCCAGGCATGAGGAGCTAACAAATATGAGTTGACCTCTTGAGCCCCACAGTGTGCTCCTGGTAACGTCTTCACTGACAACAGCCTCGTTCCCTGGCGTGGCCTGGTACTCTGTTTGGTTTGGTTCAATGCCAGCGCAGGTGACGTTAATGCCTTCTGTCTCTGCTTTTCATTTGCCTTCAGCCATCTTTTGTTTTTCATCATCCAGATGATGTTAGACAAGTTTTATAACTTTAGTTTTGTTGCAGTAGTTCTGCAAAAGTACTGAGAAACTTTATTATATCCACAATAAGTCCCATCTCCATCATATCCAGGCATGTGTGACCAACACTCACTGAAAGTAATTATTATTTTAAGGTAAAAGTAATTTTTAATGACCTGCAGTCAGAAGTAACAACTAGATATAGATAGTTTAAATACTTTGGTACAGATGTCAGTCAGCCATCATCAGTTAATGTCCTTACCAGCTTGTTTCTGTTTCTGGTGAGAGGCGGGGTTATGCTGTAGACAGGTTGCCAGTCCATTACCAGGTCACAAAGAGACAAACAACTGCTCTCTCACACACACAGACACACACACACACACACCAAGGGCCAATTTAGAGTTGACATATTTTTGTTCTGTGGGAGGAAGCCGGAGTCCTCGGACAGTCACTCATGCAGGTGGAGAACATGCAACCATGTAGAAAGGTCCTGGCCTGGTTTCAAACCTTCTCTATGCAAGACAACAGTGCTACCAACTGCACCACCGTGCAGCCCTGGAACAGATGTGTTAGTTTAATTCCAGATCCATATGATTGCTGTGAACAGTAATCTGTTTGGTTTTACACTGTGGGTGGGATACACCTTAATAAAATGGGAATGGTTGGTGATATTAACGTCCTGTTTGTGACAAACTTTTCAAGATGGGTGGTGACCATGGTGGCCATTTTGAAGTCGGCCATCTTGGATCCAACTTTTGTTTTTTCAATAGAAAGAGGGTCATGTGACACATCAAACTTATTGGTAATTTCACAAGAAAAACAATGGTGCGCTCCTCACGTGTTAACCTCTTCGACATGTCAATGGCTGTGAACAAAGAGAAACTTGTAAATAACTCATAAAAGAATAAAGTTATGTTAAAACCAAGCACACCATTGGTATCATATAAATGGCCCACCCTGTAGTCATTTTAAAAGATTGAAAGTATCTGAAATATAGAGCAGGGATTCCCAAAGTGTGGTGCGCGCACCCCTGGGGGTGCATGAGCTGCCACTAGGGGGTGCGCGAGGTGAAAAATGTAATGGCAGAAAAACGTAATGATAATAATTACAAAATAGAGTGTTGTTTCCTCACACAATAAAGATGCGTAAATAAATATTTCCTCTGTAAAAATTTAAACAATGTCAATTAAAATTACTATTCAAAATGCACTTCATCTAGAAATGAAGTGTAGAAGTTCTTCTTCTTCTACAACACAATTTATGTGCGCACCCAGCTTGTTGCCTCTACTTCATTCATTTTCGCAAATATGCTCAATTGGCTTAAATCGGGGAAACTGTCAGTTGAGAAATTGAAAGACAAAGGTACTGATAAAGGAGAGGAACCAAGAGAGAGTGATAAATCAAAGGCATTAATCTGAGTAAGTATTTGGCCAAATGGTATTTAAATTATTGCTTCAAATATACTGGAAATACTCAGCGCTCCTCTATTTGTTTCTTCATCTCGCTGCAGGCTGAGCCACGCCGCTGCTGCTCCACTTGAAAACTCAGGATCCTGTTTTTTTATCGGTTCCTGAGCCATGTTGTTTTTGTATGACTTTATTGCAATTTAATTCAAATTTTTGTCGTTCTAATGTTATTTCCATAACCTGTGTTTTTTACACTAAAACTGGAAGCTTGCACATAACTTTTTTTTTTTTTTACAGACACAGGAGCTCATTTTTGTGATCATTAGATGTGGTTTTTGTTCATTTGAGTAAACATGCCGTCTTTAATATAGCCTAAATAAAATTCAACGTCCTTTCAACAGTAACAAAAATGCTTGTGGCATTTTTTTAAAGTGTGCGGGGGGTTGGGGGTGCGTCAACATGGCCGGGACATAAAAGGGGGTGCGTGGCAAAATAAGTTTGGGAATCCCTGATCTAGAGACACAATCACAAAAAATAGATAAAGGTAATAAATCTCTATGGTTCCCATCACTGCGCTAACTAAAACTAAATAAAACACGGTTTTGGTCTTGAGGTCTCTGAAGCGCCTGTCTGTCTCAGCTCCCTGAAATCCATTCATTCTCATTGCAACGTCTATGTTAAGCTTGGTTGCAGCACAGATCTTCCCACATTGCACCGCAGCTATAGTTCAACCAAAACGACCTTACTGTGACGTACACTCACGAAGCCAATTATTTACATCATGTCAGCAGTCTTTCTCTGGTATTCAGAAGGAATCAAAGAATTCTCCCAGAAGTTACAGAACAGAAAAGATCATTTCTAATACAAGGTTGAAGGAAGTAATTTAACATTTACAGTTTGTGTTCTTTACATTCAATCTAATTTTTTACACAGTCTATAATATTCTAAAATAAAAGCAAGTTGTCATAGAGAAGAACTGTCATTGTCTTCACAGTCTTCGTCTTGTTGATGGATCAAATTGGAGATATAAAAAAACTGAAACACTGAATGAGCACTAGGGCGATAATGTCATGAGATATGTCTGTTTTATTAGTTCTAGAATGCAAAGGGATTTTTATAAAACAGGTTTACATGATAAAAATAGCCTGTTATGCTGTTTGTATCTGGAAATAAGACTTCACGCCATTCATCTATACAACAATATACCAACACTAATCCCATACAGGAACGTTTCCATCAGGCTTTTCTGGCTTACACGTGTTTGTGTGTGGGCATTGGATTTGTGTGTGACTCCTTTGTCTCTCCCTTTTCTCTAATTATTCTCCCCCTCCAACAGTGCCCTCTCGGATCTCTAATCTTTTTCTGTCCTCAAATTCTTTTTCATCCATGTTTCTCCTCCTCCTCCTTTTTTGCTTCTTCCAGTCACAGCTCATCATGGCTTTGCATCTCTCCCACAATCCCGCATACTTGTGTGACAAGCCACATTACTGCAGGGGCTCGCCTTTGTTTTAGTGAGAGGGCTCCAATTTCCTTATATAACATTCCGAATCGCCGTACTCTTTGATTACATGTTCTCTTCTGCGTGAGTTTGACTGTTTGAATCAAAGAATTACCAGACCAAGCCAGGCAGAAACGGTGCATCATTCTTCGCCCTGAGCTGGCTCTGGTTCAGCCGTTGTCTCAGATGAATGGCCATTAGCCTAACTACTCTGTTTGAGCCTGAGGGAAAGTAGGCCTTTGAGTGTGTGTGTTCCATCATTTGCGGTGTGTTCATGCGGGTCGGTTATGGCAATAACAGCCTTGTGCTCATTTTCAAACACATATGCACTCAGATTCGTGATGACTTTTATCCATGCACCAATGCACACAATGTTACACCTCCTACAACCTGAAAGAGAGAGAGAGAGGAATTCTGACAATCTTTTACTTGAAATGTCGGAAAATTTAAAAAAATCCTCAAGATCAAGATAAATCCCAATGGCTAGACATGTTTGGCCCACTTATTTCTAACACTATCTTCTTTGCTCCTTAAACTCTGAATGTATGCACCGCTAGTCTAATTTATCCTTTCAACACCATCAGTTTCAAGGCTACGTGATAAATGATGAATTTACTCCCCGCCTTTGTCTGGCTTCTATGAGAGTGTGGAGGGAGGATAGAAAGAAAGCTAGAAGGAGACATGGGTGCACCTACTGAGAAGAAAAAAAAGGGATTTTAATGGAGTAGAAAACTGAGATTAGCTGACACAGGGGAGAAAGAGCCGACGTATAAACTGATAGAGGGGTACAGAAGAAGAGAAATGAAATGGAGAATGAGGGGAAAGTAGATAAATGACATCAGAATTGTGGCTGTGGCTGAAGAGGCCTGAATCACCCGAGAAGAGCGCTGTGGGCTGATTGCTGAGACACAGCGAAGGCGAATAGCAGGGAGCAAATGAAGGAGCAGAATATTGCTGGATGGAGAGAAAGAGAATAGAAGTGAATGACCTGAGAGAAGAGAAGACACAGAGATGAAAGTCAGGTGTAGGTTTCAAAGACGTGGGTGGTTCTGGATATTCATAACTGGCAGTGGCGATGCTTAGCTTTGGATTTGAGGTGTGGAGTGATGATTTTTGGACCGGGCCACACTATATCAAATACACTCATCATCATCCCCCAAATTGAGAAGAAAAAAATTAATCCAGGAGCCTGTCAGGGTAGCCATTTTCACAGTTTTGATGTGCTCTCAGCTCTGGCCGTGTGATGGAACCCTGGTGAGATCAGTCTGGCAAACAAACCGAGTAGAACGAAGCGACAAATCAGCAGATGACTGTCGCTATGCCAGTGTTTGTGCTGACTGAAGAGCTGCCACCAATGGGAATAAAAGCTAAACATTGTTTTGGCTGGGAAAGAGAAAAAAAAAAAACGGAAGGCATTTGCAAGGGTGAAAATAGACACAACAGACTGTGTATAAACACAAATCTCATTATACGTTAGAAAAATAGGTTATTAGATTGTAGAGGTGAACATTCAGTCTGAGTTGTGCATATGGATGCTCAGATACATAATCTGCCCCAAATATCTGACGTTCTTTATCAATATGTTCCACATGTGCATGTTTATTAGGAAATATAACTGCAGTAAGCAGAAAAACATACACAGATGTAATTTCAGTTGCAGCATGTTGGATGTCAGCAGTATGAATAGTTCGGTAGTTTGAGCTAATTTACATGAAAACAGGAAAATCTCGGATTTGTTCCTAGAAGAATAAAACTTGAACAATTGCTGCACCATTAGGAGCAGGAGAAGTTTTTATAATCAGATTTTTGCCTTCAGAGACCCCGTAAGACATTATGAAAGTTGCTAAATCAAACTTCCTTTAAAAAAATTGAAACTAACTTATCCTCCTTTTTTACAGTTCAGTGACACTCTGTCTTAAAAAAGCGTAGAATTAATTAAAGCTTTTTACTAGAGTTAAATCAGTTCTTTAGGTAGATTTTTTATGTTTTTTTTTACTATTGGTATGAGCCAGACTTGAGCATGCAAAGTCGATTAACAGGCAGGCACATCTGTGAGAAGCATAGCGTTGTTACAAGTGGCACGAAATGGTTGCGTCAGTCATACATTGCGCTATGCGCTGCATTAGTACTTTTTGGCAAAACACTGGCAAACCCTACAGTTGACTGGAATATTTTACTAACCTTCTAAAACTAATCAGGCGATCTCTAACTTTTTTATTTCACACACTAAATTTACACTTTAAAAGGTCTGTGAGGTGTTTTAGGCATCTTTTATGTAACAAACACACTGAGGTGTTGGAGATCTTTTTCTCCTTTTGTCTTCCGTTGCTCCCCTTCAAAGTGAAAAGTTGAGAAAATATCTTTGAGGAATTTTCTGTCTTCTCCGCTTTGGAAATATTAAAAAGCTGAAAGGCAAACTGATTTCATAATAAACAATATAGTGCTTTTATTGGCAAGGTTATCCATTTTCAAGTCACCTCTAGAAATTGAATATCAAATTGACAAACTATAGAGATTTTTCTCATTAGTTGGACAATTAGCTTGTGGTGTATTCATTACGAGGGAGCTGTCACCTCATTAATCACCTGGAACAGTGTACGAGCTCTACCTGAGACCATGCCATTAGCAATGTGCAGCAAGCTCGTGGTTGCTTCTCTCAGGTTCAGACCTGATTTCCCTCCAGCTAAAAACAACTCACTGCATTAAAATCCAAACCCTTCCAACTGTCCTCTGATTTCACATGAGACCATAATAGTTTCCTCTGTGGCCCCTGTCCAAAGGAGATTGTATTTGGCTGCCACCTGAAACCTGTTTGAGATCAAAGAAACGCGAATGGAGTCCTGCTAGTGGCTGATTAACCTGCTGGCGCACTACTGACACAGTCCTTTAGCTCCCTGAGCTCCCTTGCAGCCTTAATCACACTCCTTCCCAGCTGGGTGCAAACTGAGCACTTGGCTGTATTTTTCTCCAGGAATATGAAAGACAGGAGGGATGGAGCGGTATGGTTTTATGTGATTGCGTTTCGTTCACAGCCGTGTGTAATATAATGTCAGGAAAGCAAATAACTGCAGTACAGCCTGGATGGCTGCGACGACAAGGATGATATCGTTCCCAGACACAACGCGATCACAGGTGGCTTGCCAAAGAAGTGTGTGCATGAAGTTAACATTCAGCTGCTCAATCACCTGAGACAATCCCACACTAGGCCCATTTCTGCAGTTATGAAGCTCTGTTCTTTGTTTTATACCATGATTGATTTCATACCCATTCCTTTTTGCTTCAAATGCCTTCTCACCTGGGTACTGACTGACGTCATGCTGTCACTTCTAATTCTTTCTAGCTTTCACTTCCTCTTTGTCATACCTCAAAGCATCCAAAGACACACTTGAATGTCTCAATCCTCAGAGCTGACAGACTCTGTGATTGTCAGACAAAATGCAGCACCCTGGCACGTACTTACACTACAAGAAAAAAGTCATGCCAGAAATATTACGGAGTACACACATGTTACTTCCTGTAGAGGAAGGTTTATTTGTACCTGAAATGCGCTGGCCACAGTCTCAGAAGAAGGGAAATGTAGAAGCTTGGGTGTCGTGGTTTTGTACCCAAAAGGCCTCCCACAAAGTCAGTAATGATCTCATTTGTATGCATTGTCCTCTTCAAATCTGTGTCGCTGTGGGACTTCACCCCCAATGGGTCTGCCATACTTTGAATTACCACTTCTTCTAACGTTGCCCTCCTTTTGCCTCAAATTGGTTGCAAAGCTCCCTCCATCCAAAATAACTTGCCATGCTAAATTGTTAGTTTCCCCTCGAAATGCAAAGCAGGTGGTGTCCAGTGTAAGAATTAGGGCTCTTAAATTATTGTCTTTTTTTCAATGAAAGAAATTCTGTTTTTCTTCTTAACCACTTGATGTTCTACTTCTTCTAAAAAATGTTCTATGAACCATGCTGCTTTGCTATGTTTATTTTTACAGGTTATTTCTGTACTTTGTCTTTTTTAACTACTGTTGTACTTTTAATATGTGGTTAATCCTTGAATGAAATGTGTTGTACAAATGTCAAGTTCTAATTTCAACTAAATTAAATCTACCTGAGGGAAAAAAACAACTCATAAAGCTTTTATAAATCTTTCTAAACAAAGATAAACCTCATCATAAACCACTGTTTAAATGTGTTTTGTCTGTTGCTGTTGCCAACTGTTTCAAGCTGTTTGTTAAACTCTCAAACTTTAAAGGCAACAGCGACATTGAGCGCTATCAAATGGCAAATAAGAAAATCCCTTTCAAATATACCCGGCCAGTAGAAGATTGGATTCAGGAGAAAGGTAAACTTTTAATAAACTTCTAGAATGTTTATTTTTTTGTCATTTCATCAGCTTGCTCCCTTTCAACCTTGAGAATGAAAAAAAATCCCATCCCTTTAAATTCCCTTAAAATCTGTTAAACAAAGCACATTTTCTTGTGATTTTTTTCCCTTTATTTGTTTTTTTCCTTTTTTTTTTTACCATTTTCATATTTTTTTATACTGTAAAGTCATAATGTCCAGTTAAAGGGACTGGCAAGAGATGTATTTACCAGTTTGCAGCAGATATTAAGTATCAAAATATGCAAAACTAAATGAGAGGAGGTATTATCTATGCAGCAACAGTAGGCAGATTGTTTGGAAAGGAGGATTAGCTCCCCTGGCTCACGTCCTCTGCAATGTTTGAGAACAAACTAATCAGTGGAAATCTCTCCCTTAAAACTTTCCAAACAGCAGGTGCTCCTCTCCGCTGTAATTTATCACATGAAATAGATTCCTAACCTGTATTTGACGACGAAGAGATAATTGAAGTCTTTTTGACAGCAAAGTGTCACAGTGCACCTTGGTGAGCCTCGTGCACTGTGGCCTGGTGTAGCTTTACTCATCTGAGATTAACAATTCAACATCTTGTTTATCTTAAATTCATGTGCAGGGGTTCAAAAGTCCCTTGTTTTATTAATATTATTATTTTCTTTGGGTACAAAACGCATGTTCTCAACTCACATAATAACATTATAAACTACTTTTTAAAATTCAATGCACATAAATATTTTAACCTTTTCATAAAGTCCCTTTAACAACTGCTAAAACAATGACAGGTTTGAAAAATCCCATTACTGCTGCATGCATGACTCCACACATGCTATTTCATTTTGTGTGATATGAACGTCCCGTCCCTGCCATTCCATACTTAATGTTTAAGCAAATGTAACAAGCTTGCATTGTACTAGCCTGTGAATTATACAACTGAGATTTTTAATTATGATTTCTTTACTGTGACTATTTCGTGCATTTTCTTTCCATGATTAACTGCATGAACCATCTGTTTTAACTGCAATATTTAGGTTTGGCCTTATAAAATTCATATAATACATTTAAAATTTGTGATGCTTACTGTGTTAATATTTCAGGCCCAAATCTCCACATTTATGAATCATGTTGCTGCTAAAATCCATTGTTTTCTCCAAACAATGATAAAGGGATAGTCTGATTTAGGTGCAGCACAGTTGTATGGAGTCTTGAGTAGTCAGCGTCTTACCTGCAGCAGACAGCAGTCAGCAGTTTCAGTTTAAAGATGAAGTCTAATGGGAGCAGTTAACATCTACTGAGAGGAGAGCTAGTTATAGAGTGAATCTCTGGTATTTGAAATAACTCAAACGCGAAATTATCCCGGCAATTTAAGCTAACGGTACATTAGTTATTTTCACATTCCACAACACTGACATGAGACAGCTGTTAACTTTGTGCATATTTTTCTCACCATAACAACGTCTGTGTTATGCACAGTTTATGCACTGATGTTGCAAATTTTAATCTGAGGTAGATCAGCTGGGACTCACAAGTTTGCCAGCTAAAATGTTTTTTCTCACACATTCGTATCAGACTTAAAGAGACAGTACAGTGTATATCTTCACATGGACTGGATGTGTGAAAGGGTCACCCCAGGGAAGCAAAATAAAGCTTTTAATAGCTGCCCCAGTTCCCCAGAAATAAAGTGATTACAGTCTAGACATTGATAAGATATATTTTGTATAAACCCAGATGTATAACAGACATATAACAGCAATCCCAGTTTTATATATTGGTTGGTACAAACACTATGCAAAGTTTATCGAGAAAAGTCAATAGATGTAGATAAAGTAGGACTATTGTTACAAATACAAAGCACAGTAACCACCCCACCCCCATCATGATGGTTGTGTTTCACAATCAACTACAAAAAATGAAAATCTGCAAAGTACAGATTATTTTTATGTCTTTTAAGCCCTGATAAACACATAAGACACAGTATAACATGTTGCTGACGAATGAGTGAGACAAGGGTCTGGCTAACTCAAAATAGAATCTGCTCTCCTTTGGTGGGCCAATCTCCGCCCAAGATACACAACCAGGTGCTGATCTGAGCCAATCAGCAACAAAGATACATAACTACATAGGTAAACCAACTGTGGAAGCATGTACTAGAAACAAAAATAAAAAAGACCTATTGTGCCTGATTTATATTTAGAAATGCTGGTATATGAAAGCTGCAATCTAGTGAAGCAGCAAAAGTTGAAGAGCAATACAAAGAGGGATTTCTGTTATAGCAAGAATATTTTAGGCAATTCTAGTGGAATCTACTCAGCTGTGGAATATTTTTAGTAGAGACAGAGCAGACATGGTTCATTGTTTGAAAATAGTGGCAACTGTATGGTAAAAAAGGAACAACATTCACTTGAAATCTAAAAAAGATTTGAGTTTAGTTTGGTTGAGATTGAAGTAAATGCTCTGATTGGTGGTTAACTTGACTCCTCATAGAGAATTACTGTTTGATTACTGAAATGTATCACTGCTGTTGCTGTTTGCTGCAGGGAAGATACTGACTACTCCAAAAACAAAAATACTTCACCCAACTGCAAGTAAAAAAACTAAATTATCTCTTCAAGATTATCCAGAGTTTCCATATTGGTCTTTGAGAGTTTGTTTCACATTTGCATGTTGTCCTTTGCAGGGATTTTATTTAAGAACTTTATTACAATCTACATATTTGGACATTAGGTGCAGGCTTCTAAAAGTCATGGCAGGACTAATTATCAGTGCTAATGGTTTCATGTAAGAGCATGTTGCATTATTATGACATTTTAAAAGACCATATAGAGCCTTTTATGTTGGAAAGAAGATTTTTATCATTTAACGTGTTTGTTAAAGGTGTAAACATCACCAGTTTTCTATTTAGTTTATTTTCATAACAAGTTCCCAGATGGTTCCTTAGTTCAGGTCTTCACCCCTTTTCCCTCCTCCTGCACCAGGCCGGCAGCTGACAATCTTCAACACCCAGGCCACTATCTCCATTGGTGGGAATGACAGAAAGCGACCCTACCAGGGTCAGCTCTCTGGTCTCTATTACAACGGGCTCAAAGTCCTCAACATGGCTGCTGAGGGTCACCCCAACATCAAAGTGAATGGCAGCGTGAGGCTGGTGGGCGACGTGCCAACCAGTCGAGGCGCCACCCGTACAACCACCTCAGTACCACCAGAGATGTCCACCACTTTTATTGAGACCACCACCACCCTGTCCACCACAACTACCCGAAAACAGCGCTCTCCACCCACTATTCAGGTGAGCACGATAGAAAATGAACTGGTTGAATGGGTCCATGATGGATAAATGAGTTTGAGGGTACAGGACTTATGGAAGAGAATTTCTAGAAACTAGAAACTGTTGTTTTTATTAGGGATGTAACAATACCACTTTTCCAAACTGATACGCTACCGATACTTGGATCTGAGTACTTGCTGATACTTCTACCACACAAAAAACTGCAATGAATTGGAAGACATGTTTTATTTTCCTCTCTGCTTGTTACAACAAATGAGGTTCCACATTTTAAGTTTGAGTTCATGGTATTGATTAAGTAACCGATACCAATACGAGTGCATTAGGATGGTATCAGTCCCGATACCAGTATTGGTGCATCCCTAGTTTTATGGCTTTTGCTCCAAATCTAAAAATATAAATCTATTGTGTTGTGGAGAGTCCAAGGGTTGGTTTTCAAATGGAATGTTTAGATACTTTTTATCCAGAAAATCCTTTCTTCCATCTTGGCTGAACTCTTACCTGATCAACCAGGCCCTCACGTCTTTGACAGAATACTTTACAAAGACGTGAGGGCCTGGAGGGCCTGAACCGCTGTCTCTCAATTTCGAAGGCGGGCTTAGCCAGTTGAGAGAGAACCAATCACAGAAACCCTGAAGTGACGCAACATATGTGACGCTAAAGCGGATACACACGAGGCGGAACGAAAACAAGAGGTTTAGCGAGCGGAGCTGTAATGGTAGCTACAGAGCCATGGTTAATGGAGGAGAATAGACGAATATTAATGACAGTTGTCGCTTTTGTGTCAAAAACTTGCGAATACGAGGTGTCATTGCACACTCGGTAAACACTTCATCCACAGCCGAGTCCGCCATGTTGAATGTTGTGCTCTTGTTGGAAAACGCTAGTTCCGTGTTTTCAGGGTGACGCACAACAAAGGTGATATGTAATTAGTCCGTCATAAAATTTGACGTGGAAATGATCGGGTTCGGCTCCAGTGTCTGACCCTTCTGCATTTGAACATAATGCAGGAGGATCTGATTGGTCAGGCTAGCTGAACTCACTCATCTAACAGCTGTAAATTCTCTCCCTTTTGTGTTTTTAAAAATGACAGAGTAAACACACAGACTGTCCTCCTCTCTTTAATATTTAATATGTTTTGGTACTACTTTTTGGAAACTAACCATAACTGAATTGAAGCTGCGCTCCCTTTTTCTCCCCTTGATCAGCCAAGGTCAGGATAGTATGTTTCTTATTCTGTGGAGAATTGGAGTGCTGCTGTTCACTGAGGTGTGCTATTCCTTTTCTCCCAACATTTCTCTCCTTTCATTCGTCTCTCTTCCTACCCCTATATGTCAGTCAAAGCCCCCCACCCCCACATCGCAGACTTGGAAAGGCCTTTCTCCAATACGTTCCAAGTTCGAGCCAATGAATGTCACAATGGTGCCAAGAAAGTAATCACGCCCAGCAGTCCTTTGACACCCAGAACACAAATTGAACCATTTATTGTCTATATTAAAGCAATAACTCTCCGTCATGGCTGAGACAACGTTGGGGGAGAGGTTTGGTCAGAGGATGACAGACCACTGTTATCATCCACTTCACCTGAACGTCATTGCTTGGCACACAGCAATGATGGGTCTTGATGTCCGTTTTGTCTGTCTGTATCCATGCACATGTAGAGGAAATGATGGTACAAGCTGCTATAGAAAAACCACTAAATATCCTGTAATTTATTGGACTGAACTGGCAGAAAGAGGGGAAACATTACCAATTCAAATCTGAGGTTAGAAGATTTGAAAAACAAGCAAAAAAAAAAATCCCTTTCCATCCTGTTTGTGTGGTAAAGATGACTTAGCTGGGATATATTACTCTGACACTGGAAACATTCACATCAAAGATGGGAAAAAAATGTGTTTTTTGTCTCTTGCTATTAATATCACAGGAAGTCAATAACGTCCCTGCTATGAGAGAGATTTTACAAAAAGTGCTCGACTTTTCAAGGTGAAATGATGAAGCATATGTCTTGCGTCGATATCCGGGCATGGCCCTGTTAGATGGCAGATAATGCACTTTAGGTATCTTAACAATAACATTGTAGTTTTCTGCCATTACCCTAACTTACATTTTTTTTTATTCCTTCTGTGAATGCTCCTTGGTCATTTTTCTTCCACAAGCCTACCATGACAGGCTCTGCTTTGATTCACACCGCCGTGTCGCACCATTTCATTTGCCAAGGCCTTTAATTTTACAATTCCCTTGCTGGTTGTCAAATACTGCAGTGTGAGAGGTATGAAGAAGGCATATACCTGTTTGGCAGATTCCTCCACCCCCTTGAGTAGTAAATAGGAGTTTGGGGAGTTGAGCTATCATTAGTGATGTACTGCAATGCTGAAAAAGAGCTATTGGCACCTGACACAGAGCTTGACTTGAGCATGTGTGCAGCTGTTTTTAAAAAGCATGTGCACTTGTATGGACTAAAATGTGTGTTGACTTTGGTATTTTCAGATGCCTATTTTAGGTCCAGTGAACCGACACTACCTGTTTCTTTTTCTAAAGTGAGAAAAGGTGCATCCCTTGACATCTCTGGATCAACAGGATGAGAGCTAGAGGTGTGAAGTGGGGAGACCAATCTCACGGTTAATTAATGATGGCTCCGTGGAGAGGAACATGTACTGACATGACAAACACGTTTCATTTTTCTTTACTCTTTCTGCTGCTGTCGTTCTCGGTTGGTTGGCTCGTCAGTCGGGATGTAGGGAAACCAAAGGAAAACAGGCAGTAAACTGCTGGGGTTTTTATGTCTTGATGCTTCATAATACCTCCAAAAAAGATTTATAAAATTAACTTTCTTATTTAGCTTGATTTATTTTTTGTGTATTCTTTTTTTGTGTTTTTTAATTTCAGTTTTTTTATTCTTAATGAAAGAAAAATACAATTAAAATGTGTTAATTCCACATTGCTTTCTTTTTTTCAGTACTATAACATTTTATTCCTTTCATTGAATTTTTATCTAAATGAAAATATTTGACATATTTTTATTAAGAAAACGGAATTTGATTTTATATTTTATTTGGAATTCAAGTAGGTTTTTAAAAGCAGATCTAAGTCTGTGGAAAAATAGACATAATATTTCAGCTTGTTTTCAGAAATAATTCAACAAGTCAGGAGTTTATATTATAAGTGAAATTATTAATTAGGTTTGTAATTCAGAGCAAAAGTTTTAGTTCCTACAACAGTGTTAAAGTAATCACATCAGTGTTCTCAAGTATTTTCCACACATTTTAAAAGACTATTTTTGAGTTTATAAAGATTATTTTTATAGCTTTGCTTTACCTTGTTTTTTTAAATTCAAATGCATAATTTTATTTCATCTTTCGACAATCAAAGAAATGAACTACTTTGAAAACAAGCTCCTCCCCTTTTTGCACATTCAGATTCAATGTGCCCACATTCAATGGGAAAAGGATCATCGTCCAAGCTGGATGTGCAAATTCAGTTAATTCTTAACCACATTGTTTCTTCATGAACATAAAGGATTTGAATCCTGGTATTAGATATCTCAGCTAGTGGCGCCCTCTGCTCTGAGGATTGCATTTACTGGCTAACGTATTTTTTAAATTTGCGTATCTTCCAAAGATATAAACCCAAGTCATTACTCTGTTTCATTTACTGCAGTCAAGGATGGCAAATGCAAACCACATTAGTTTGAACTCCCAACTGTATTTTTTATAAGCTGTGTATAGTTGCAGCTAACAGTTTTTCTGTTGGCTATTTACTCTAATGTTTACAGATAGTTTCTGATTTAACTAAAATTTATACCAATTAAGACCAGAACCTATTTTCCACATTGGGTGAAGTCTTTAAAAGGTTTTCTTGAGCACGTTCACAGCTGTTGCACAAGAAAAATATACATGTGTGTTGTTTCTTTAGAAGAAGCAGCTTCATTTTTCACCAATATAAACTAACGTATCCAATAATTCAAAAGATGAGGGTATGTAGATTTAAGAGTGTGAGTTTACTGGACTTCTTCAGCTTCCTCCTCACCTCTCCTTATGGCCCACAAATAAATCAACTCCAATATGTTGTTGTTGCATTGTGGAGTTTTGTAGGTATCAAGTTTTGAGAAAAAGGAAAAATGCTGTGAATAAAATGGATAAAGCTCTATTGTTGATGGTTGTACTGATCCACAAAACCCTCTATTCCATACCCCATGTTGGGTTACTATTGATTCATTATTATTGATTGACAGTTTATAATCCATTTTTAATCCGGCTGCTTCTGTACTGGAGGTTTAAGTTGATCTGTTTAGGGGTTTGTTTGTTTGTTTGTTTGTTTGTTTGTTTGTTTGTTTAAATTATCTAATTAATTGTTCTTAAAGCAGAAATCCTCAGAGGGCGTCACTGAGGTGAAAAACACGTGTTGCACCTTTAAGTCCAGCCTCTCTGTTTCTGTGAAACAATAGCAAACATTGGCTCTCATACATGCACACGCACCACCTTTGTTACGATGTTTGTTTATTTCTTCTAATTGTTTTGGTTTGCACGTGTCTTTGCAGCGTTGTAAACAACTCGTAAACGCCGACCAGCTGTAGTTCTTCAGGATATGTGCAAGCGCACACTTGATTGACAGGTGTATGTATGCAGATGTAGAACGCTATTGGCTAATGCATTGCAGCACAGTTTTAAAGAGGCCCCTCCATTAAAAACAGTTTTTCTGAGGTTTCTGTTGAGTATTTTAGCTTCAAAGGTGTTTTTACCTTCATAGTGGGTGTGAAAATAGGTCAACAACCTCTCTTTCAGTTTTAATCTCTCAAACTACGCAGGTGGCAATAACACCTGAGTTTGAACGGCCGGTACTTCGTCACAACTCCTTTGTTCGTTATTGTTCATCAGCTCCCGCAGTTGAAACCACGCCTAGCCTGCTGCTGGCTAAAAGCTGTTAGCATAAGACAGGGGTGCCCAAAGTCAGTCCTCGAGGGCCACTATCCTGCATGTTTTAGATGTTTTCCTGCTTCTGCACACCTGATTCAAATCTGCAACATCTCAGCAAGTCCAGCAGTAGCCTGTTAACGACCCATTCATCTGCATCAGGTGTGTTGAAGCAGGAAAACATCTAAAACCTGCTGGATATTGGCCCTTGAGGCCTGGAGTTGGACACCCCTGGCATAAGACGTAGCAAACAGGAAGAGAGAACGTCTGCTGTTGCCATGTGCAGCGGGGCAGGGAACGGTATACCTTGCTCTCATAGGCTAGTTTGTTAGCCAATCTGAGTCCAGCAAATTTGAACAATGAATATGAACAAGCTTCTACCGAAGCCTGACAGAACCAGCCGAATTTTGATGCAGACAGATCGAAGGGTCTGTTAATCAGTGTTTCCTAACCTTTTTTAGATATAAAATGTTTCGTATTACAGGTTAATACTTAAGGAATAACCACAAAGTCATGAAATTTGTATGAAATGGCCTCTTTAAAATTCCATGTGCCTCTACGGGACGGGGGGACGTTTTTCCTACATTATATTACAGAACCGGGTCAGACTATCACTTTGATGGAATTTCAAAAATGATACATAACTCCCGAAAAGGGGAAAACTCCAGATTGCAGATTTAAGGGGTATTACTTTAGTGAAGGTAATCAAAGATGGCCCCTCACTGCAGAACATGGATGGTTTTTAAAGGGTCAATTTGGCCTCTAGAATCTTTGTGGTCCCTACTGTTAGACATGATGAAGAGTGATAGATCTATGTTGGTTTTCATATGTAAAACCTCCATGTGGACATTGTGGTGGGGGGTTATCCTTTATGGTTGCAGTGTTCCCATGACATCCACTGTCACCAGTTTGATTATAGGAAACTTTTTATGTGACCATGTCACAGTTGGATTGAAATGTCTGTATATGACTGTCTTTGAATCTGGAGCTGTTGATGTGAGCTTGACTTGTTGCTACTTCATAGCCCGATACGTTTTTAGCCCGAGAGGCTCGTGCCACAGCTGGTCATGAGTCTGGCATGATGTGACTGTAGCCATCTTTGGTAGAATTGGAGGAATGAGCTTCAGGTGCAAAGAGTGTGGTGATGGTCCTAGTGGGTACTCAGTGCGTAGCAGCATCCTGATTACTTTCACACTGAAGGAGGTTTTCCAATTTCATCACTACTTAGCCACATTCTAATGGGTTGTGGAAGTCCTGGAAACTTAACAGGGTTTATATATTCAGTGTGAAAGTGGCCTCGCTGACCAGGGCTGGTTAGTCACCAGGGATTTACAGTAAAGACTGGATGTAGGATTTGTTTACATTCTAAAAATGAGCCGTTTGTTAGTGAACATCAGATAAATTTCTGTTGTATTTATAGTCGTGTGTTTACAAGTTATTTTGTCGATTTCATTCACAAAAGCTACATTTCTCTTTAGCCTTGTTGGTTTTCAGTCCAGGTTGTAATAGAAACTTCTCTTATATTTGTCTGCTTGTAACCTCGGTGCTTCAAAGCTCCCAGTCTGTGGTTGCTAAAACAAAAACACATAAATAAGTTGCGAGTGGCATTAGAGTAAACTGAATGTGTAGAGGCTTCAAAAGGCCTTCAGCTCAGCTGACTTCTAGTTGAACCAAAGCATATTAGATGTTTCTTTTTTAAAAACTATCCAATTTGATACAAATTGTCATTCTGGGAATACTCATTTATCCAAGGCTCTCTATCATAGGACATCAGCATCTCTCATTCTCAATTAACCAGCGGTGCTGGCGTGAGATGTTTGGGAACAATTAGAACTGGAGGCTGCAATCTAGAGTACCGTGGGGGGACACAGTCGAGGGAGAGACACTGAAAGCGATTTGCATGTTTGCAGTGTTAAAGAAATTGCTCGCGTCCATCATCTTCAACTGGCCTGTTGCTGAGGAAATGGGAAAATAAGAGGCAACATAATTGGGGTTTTATCTGCTTGTGACTTGGATACATTTTCCATGATGACAATGGTGTTGTATTGAATCTGCATGGATTAGTTTGTGGCTCAGTGTTGCTGTTGCATTTTCAATCCATTTTGATGGATAATGCAAGGTGGAAAATCACAGGAAAAAAACAGTTTAGAGAGATTGAGCTACATACAGAAAATACCATGGATGAGATGAAACTCTAACCTTTGTCAGAGAAATTTGAGTTAACATTATGCCTCCTCTCACTGCCTTCCTCCTCCTGCTTCTCTCATTTTGTAGAGAAAATGTTGCTTAATTCCAGGGGATATATGATAATCACTCATTTATTCTCTCTTTAAGGGGTAGTGGGGGTTGCATGCTGTGTGCCTCCATATGAAGGATGATATTTGATAAGCGTACTCCTTAGCTTGTGGGTGTGAGTTTGCAGATGTGCCTCATTTGTCCACCTGCCATTAGTTGTCTTGTCTCCTCCGTTGTGCTCCTCTACCATCACAACCAGAACCCGGACCTGCCACTAATTGTGTAAAGGTCAAACCAGCAGGCAGGTATTCCTTAAATGTTTCCTTCTTCCTTTTCTTGCTGCCCCACCACGCATCTTAACTCACAGTAAGTTGTCGGAGATGAATGCTGGTGGTCCACCGGCTGCTCAGTATGTCCAATTAGGAGACAGCAGAGTGATGGCGACCCGGCTGCCGTGTGCGGCTCGTTAGAGGAACACACAGCAACACACAAACACATACATACTCATAAAAGTACAGTTTGTTGAAGGATCTCTTAATCTTTGCCTCACATATTTGAAAGTTAATATACAGTAATTGGGGTAAAGTTGTGCAACAACACACACTCAGAAATCTGCAGTAACTTCCACTCATGCACCATCAAAACACTGAAGCAAAACACTCACGTATTTCCATCAGAAAGAAGCCCCCTATAGTCTACATGACTTACTTGTTCCTGTCTCAATTGTCTGTTGTCAGGATTTGTATTCAACACCATGCTTGTAATTCTCTTTATGAATTTTTCATGCCACGCTGTGTGCAACAGAATATGTACATAGAGCTGTTTCCATTAGAAGTCTCTGTGTGAAAGTGTTTGTAGATGTTTGCAATTTCGTGTCAGTACATCATGTGTTTCTCAGTGTGTGTTTTTTTTCTGTGTGTGTTTGTGCATGAGCTCAGAGCAGTTTGTTTGTCCGTGTGTGTAAGAACCAGCAGATAGCTCCAGGGTTTTTTGGACCATGGGGGGTTGTGTAATGGATGTCCCCCATGCCTCCCAACACAGCTTATCTAGATCCTCCAGGAATGCTCGGACGTATGTGTAAACCTGTCTTGTCAGCCGCCATTGCCACAGTGGGAGCTCTAGCGCCCAGTGAGGCAACATCAGTTTCAGGCACACACATATATAAAGTGTGGTCTGTTTCTGAGCTGACCACATCAGCACATGCTCCGGGGGGGTATACAGGTTCACCTCATGCCGCGTTGCCTCCAGAGACACCTTAATGGTTATAGCACGACATGACACGCCTGTCCAACTGAAAACTCCTGGTTTTATAAAACTGACTGTAACTAAACTGTGCAAACAGTTTTCTGTAGTCAAAGAAATTTAAACAAATACATTAAGACTAAAAAAAAAAATCCCTTTTTTTTTTTTTTTTACTTTAATGTTTAAGAGCTCAAGTTCTGACTTTTCTTTTCGCACTGCAGATGTCATCTCTCCCCAGACACAAGCCAGTAGACTCACATGGATTATCAAAGTGGAACAGTTGGTATTAAATTCTGTGCCAAGCCATTTTAAAGAGTTGTGAGGTGGCTGTGAGATCCCAGACACTCTGTGGTGTTTAATTAACTTTTTTTCCAGCACAACGGTTCTGAGAACAAAACTATTACAAAAGTTTAACTGCTGTTGCCAGCGTTTTGGGGTTTTTTGGTCACTTTGTAAGTTACTTCTTGTAGGAAGCGACAGTTTTCACCTTTAAGGAAGAGAACATCAGCTCAGTTCTCCTGATATGCAGTTTTTTATATTTATTAATTCATGTACTTGAAAAAGTCTTGTTCTAATTTCATTAAAGACATATTTATAGACCCAGGGATTCTATACTGTCAGAGTTTTACTCTAGCAAGTATATGATATGCTGCTTTAAGTGAGATACAGCTACGTGCTGTATGTGCAGTCCAGACTCAATTTGTGACTCTGGTTTAATTAAATATCACACAAAGCCTTTGATGTTCAACAGCAATGATTTATTTTGTTGCAATTCTCAACTGATTTGTTAGAGAAGCCCAGTAATGCTTTACCTCTCTGTCTGCAGAGAGTTTCTACAAACTACAACCCAACCTGTTGCTTTTAGTTGTAAAGCATGAAGGATAATTGGAAAGACGTGGTTCTGTGAGTGTGTGCACGAGCATGGGAAGTTATCCTTGTTTATGAATGTCTAAGGACAGCAGGAGGGCTCCGATGTACGGTATGTTTTAAGTAATCTCTCCATTGGTTAGCGATTATGTTTTAGCTTTCATCTTCTAAAAAGAGACTAAATTGAATGCTTAATTTGGTTTGTGCTCATTAGGAACTGAACCCAAGTGGGACTCCTTGTTAATATGGGACACGTAAAGCTGCTAGCATCAGCTATTGCATAACGCCTGCATTGATTTCTGTTTTACAGCCTTGAAGTCATAATAGCATTTAACTGCAAGAAATACAAAAATATTGAAATAGATTGAAAAGAGAGATGACAGCGTTGTCCCAAAGAATAAAGAGCTGGGCTAGATTCACACATTTTCAGAAGGCCAGAAGTCCCCCAACATAATATATTGTCTTACTCATTGGCTGATCTACTGTATATTTAGTTCTTTAAAACACATTTCTACAGCTTTAGTCTCTAAAACATGTCTTAAAACATTATAGATTAACATACGTGTTATAATAAATAAGTTATTTCTCATTTTAGCCCCAAAGAATTTTTTCTGTGTGCATGTTAAATCAGCCTGGAGGTTCCTTTGTATTGAACAGGTGTCACTTAAAGGCATTACATACGATTTTGCTCCGAATGAGAAGCTCAACGGCTGTTTCTCGTTTTTCGAGTAGTGCGCGTGCGTTGTAGCCCCGCCTCTCTCCCTCTTCCTCCTTTTCCCTCAACAGAAGAAACGCCTTCTAGAATCATGAATTGCGTAGTTTTGTTTACTATCTGCATTGCTGGAGTTTTTTGTGGAACTACTACAACTTCGTTTCTTCAAACATCTCGGAGTCATCGATGGTAAAAGGCTGTTTATTGTTACTCAGTACAAGTGCTGCTAGTGCTGAAATGCTAGCTAGCATGGATCACTGAAATCTGATGCTGCACACTGCAGCTTTTACCATGTTCATGTCAGATGTGTCTTTCTCTGTGTTGATTCACAAGAGTTTCTGCTCATCTGTTTATTTTTTCAACATGGGTAAGTAAATAACATAAAAAAACAATTGAAGAGTTTTAGTTAATCCTGCTTTTAATTTGACATCGTCCATCTTGTCTTCAACTCTTTCTCTTATTCTTTCATTTGTTTAGACACCCAAACCCCCCTCAACGTAGTCAGCACACTCCGTTGAGCTGTGTGTGTTGGTGTGTGTGTAGGTGTGTGTGTTGTGTTTATTTGCATCTCTATTGTTTGTTTAGATACACAATTATGATCGCATTTGTCAATGGCAGTATTTTACTTTGAAGAATTGCTTTTGTTTTTGACCGGATTGTCTCGTGTGTCTTGGTGTTATTTCCTGCCAGAATGGACGCAGAATGCTCACGCAAAAAATAGACCAGACGCCAAAATAATAACTTAACAGCTCCATGTCTGGCGTGAACTACATCATATAGGTTAACAAGGACGCCGAATGGAAGCGGTCTTGGTTCCGCTCCGCTTTGCAGCACTTCCGCGTGCAGTAGTACTGAGGCCTAAGCAAACTACGTAGTACGTACAGAAATATGATTTACAATCTAGTAGCCAATAGATAAGGAAACGGGTTCGTTACCTA
>SSNP01000064.1:950490-967735 GCA_006937955.1 Pachypanchax playfairii
AGAAACGCCTTCTAGAATCATGAATTGCGTAGTTTTGTTTACTATCTGCATTGCTGGAGTTTTTTGTGGAACTACTACAACTTCGTTTCTTCAAACATCTCAGAGTCATCGATGGTAAAAGGCTGTTTATTGTTACTCAGTACAAGTGCTGCTAGTGCTGAAATGCTAGCTAGCATGGATCACTGAAACCTGATGCTGCACACTGCAGCTTTTACCATGTTCATGTCAGATGTGTCTTTCTCTGTGTTGATTCACAAGAGTTTCTGCTCATCTGTTTATTTTTTCAACATGGGTAAGTAAATAACATAAAAAAACAATTGAAGAGTTTTAGTTAATCCTGCTTTTAATTTGACATCGTCCATCTTGTCTTCAACTCTTTCTCTTATTCTTTCATTTGTTTAGACACCCAAAAACCCCCCACCCCCCTCAACGTAGTCAGCACACTCCGTTGAGCTGTGTGTGTTGGTGTGTGTTGTGTTTATTTGCATCTCTATTGTTTGTTTAGATACACAATTATGATCGCATTTGTCAATGGCAGTATTTTACTTTGAAGAATTGCTTTTGTTTTTGACCGGATTGTCTCGTGTGTCTTGGTGTTATTTCCTGCCAGAATGGACGCAGAATGCTCACGCAAAAAATAGACCAGACGCCAAAATAATAACTTAACAGCTCCATGTCTGGCGTGAACTACATCATATAGGTTAACAAGGACGCCGAATGGAAGCGGTCTTGGTTCCGCTCCGCTTTGCAGCACTTCCGCGTGCAGTAGTACTGAGGCCTAAGCAAACTACGTAGTACGTACAGAAATATGATTTACAATCTAGTAGCCAATAGATAAGGAAACGGGTTCGTTACGTATTGGCTACTTTATTTCAAGCCCCACCAGGTCTGTGATTTATGAATATTATAACTTTTACTTTTGGAAACCAGAAGTACAAGACCACTACAAGTTGATAAAATTATTTCAAATGAAATTTGACATCTAAATTTGCAATAGAATCCTCTTTACCACCTTTAAGGTCATGTAGATCATCTATGGCTAACCAACCAGACGTTGTGGTGCTTTACAAACTTTAAAAGAAAGCAGCCCTCATCCGGTCATGTAAAAAATTTTAATTAAAAGATTTTATTACCTAATTAAAAAAGTCATTTGTGTGTTTTCATGTTAAATCCTTGTTTCTTGCTGCAGAATCATTACGATTTAACTAGATTAATGTTGCTAATGTTTGTGTGCAGAAAGAAATGAACAGTTAAATTAATATAAGAGAAATAAAGATTACTGCTGTGAAAAATTAACGAACACAGCCTGCGAACGGTCTAAAAAAACGCTGTTTATTTCTTGTAAAATGCAAACTGTGTTGGATGTGGACAGTGTAGAATTAATATCATGGAACAGCAATTGAAAATAGTCATTGAGGTGTTTTTGTACGGTGCTCATAGCCTCCATATAGGGCACCATATACAGAAAAATTCTAAACTGCAAGTCAGAGGAAAAGAAAAATACAAAATCAGAACCAAACACGGTAATGCAGATTTAAACTGTTCTATAAATCCAACCCAGATGTGCTCAGATGAATCTAACCCTTGTTAAAATATGTATATTCACAGCTTCATAACATGCTTCTCAAGGGGACAACGAGACACGGATCGTATAAATTCACAATGACAACGGTGATGTTGAAAGAGATCTGTGATGCAGAGGGACACCAAGCAGCATTAATCATATAAAATGTGTGAATGTTGGAGCAGATAAAGTAAAAAAAAATTCAAAATCTTAAAAAAAAAAGACAATTTGGCAGCGTTTTAAACACTGACAGCTCAGAATCCAACACAGATACAGGTGTGTTGCCGGTTGCTCTACTGTTAAATTATCTTCACGCTGAGTTCCCTCATAATCACATTATTTTGGACTCAAGCCCAGTGTGAGTAATGCAGACTTGAATTTCAGAAAATTAATTGGCAATGATTGTGATAACCGCTTGGTTAGAGGTGCACACATTTACCACTTCTGGCGTCGCGATTTGAATGTGTCAGCACGGGTTCTGAGACGTAATGAGAATTGATGTTCATGTCATCAGGATTCTTCACCGTTTTTTGGAAACGTATCCAAACAGCAGTTGTGGAATAATCAGGGAATTCAAAAAGGGAAATTAATTTTTAAAAAGTTGAATAATGAAACTATATGATTGGCTTTATGTTAAAGTTAAACTGTCCAGGAATGTTTTTTAATGACAGTCAGGGAGGAAAACTCTATTTTACTGACCTACCAGGATTTAAAACAACCAGCCTGTTATTTTCTCATCATCCTAAGTGGTGATCTTTCACATCATTATTACGTGTACCTCGGATTCTCATGACCTCAAGAAAAACTGAATCTTTTCTCATTTCTGTCATGTTCAGAGTGCCCGTCATCCTCTCTATCCCTCCAAATGTTCTGTGATCCTCTCTCAGCTCTTCTTTTGGTCACAGCTCAACATCACATCTACACGAATTCTTCACTTTCTCTTTGATGACTGAACTACAAAATATAACACAATCCAGAACCAGGACCTGCAATTGCTGCTACAATTTTACCTGAGGACGAGCTCGTACATCGCTCCCATTTCCTGTCGGACAAACCTCATATGCTCCACTCCACTTGTTTCGCACCACGTGACCCGAAGCTGCAGCGTCTCAGCTCATCTGTTAGCGTGTTTGTGTATGTTCTTACAGTACATGTGTGTCATAAGGCTCCCTTGATGACCTTGTACGCTGTGGCATGGGGGTGATTAAAGAACAGGGCCAAAGACCATTTCCGTCTTCCATGGGAAGATGAATGACCCTGTTTGAAAGTGGCCGCCTATGGCCTAAGGGCAATTAGAGTTTGCTGTGAAGCAACAACCCTCACTGCTCGCTGTACTAAAGCAGGTCCTTGAGAAAAAGAAATACTCTGCGCATAAGCCATGTTGCAGAAACCAAGCTGCCATCATGATGGTGAACAAATTAAATGCATTTTCTTTTCTTTTTTTTTTCATCTCTCCAGCTGTTTCGCTCACACTCTCAATTTCTCCACAAACCTGAAAGAAAAAAATGTGCTGACGACAGGAGGCCTCGAAAAAAAAAGGGCCACCATTACACCATTCATTTGTAATATCAATATTTGATCTTGAGAATCATTTAGCACGGGGTTCTGACTCTACAAGGTGGTTCTGGAGTTCATTTTATTGTAATTTATGCACTAAATTGAAAGACAGCAGGGCTCTTAGTACTTTTGTTGAGGTCTTCTCTGCTTATGATGAAAATCAAACCTCATGATAAAATACTTGATTAGAATCACCACTTTGGCTTATTTTAAAGGGCCTTTTTGTAACAATTTCTCTTTTTTTCAAATTCTACAGGATTGAGCATCTTATCTGTCACAGACGGAGAACTAGATCTAAAAGAGATGTGGCAGACTATTGATAGGGATACGGCCTAGTGCCATTGATTCCCCTTGTAATACAAGCCTCTCCCTTGTCAGGCTGTCAAAGCTCAGATCAGACATGATAACACACATCATGTGGCCATCAATAGAACGGCTAAGCTTTCGCCACAGAGATGACTATCTGGGTTTTGGATGAGGGTTGGTGAAATAAGAAAATAAGAATTAGAGAAAACGAGAAAGAAAAGATGGAATATCTCTTAATTTTGTCACTGTTTTGGAAAATAAAAGATAGCATCAATGTGATAATAAATGTTTTTTTGTATATAGTTTGTATGTTACATTTTTAGTATTTATTTAACCTGGAGTACAAGTTGATACTGTTCTGTTAATGCTGATCTTTAGAAACCAAACTGGATTTTGGTTTGTTTTTTCACTCATAAACTTTTGTACACATTACAGTCTTACTAGATTTCAAAACAAAAAAACTACACAGAACTAGGACTCAGTAAAGGAGTTTTGCCTCATAGCTGGTCTGGGAGATCCTCAGAGAGGTGGTAGGTGTGAGGGGACGGTTCAGGGGATCCGTGCTTCTGTGATAAGTGATAGAAGATGAAAGGATGAAAACCAACACTAACTGAAGAAATTTAGTAAAAACTAAAAGTAGACCGCGTAATAGTGGGACTATCATATGACTATCCTTATAATTTTTTTGAAAGTTTATTTGTTTTGTTTTGTTTTGTTTTGTTTTGTTTTGTTTTGTTTTGTTTTGTTTTGTTTTGTTTTGTTTTGTTTTGTTTTGTTTTGTTTTGTTTTGTTTTGTTTTGTTTTGTTTTGTTTTATTTTGATCAAACATTCATCAAACATTTTTACATTCAGTTTTTGTCATTGCAATTCTTGTTTGAAAGGGAGGTAGGCAGAAGTTTAAAAAAACGTCTAAGACCCTACCCCCTTTGCACATTAAAGTTTAAAGAAAATGTATTAATTTTAAAAACAGAAAGGAAAAAAAAAAGTTAGAATGATATTCTGGTCAATTTTGCTCAGCAAAAAACTACCTCTGCCATAAAAGACACCCTTTACCAGAAGTCCTCTTATGCCCCTTTTCCGCTGGGGTAGGTACATTATGTACAGTAAGTACAGAACAAGTATATTCTGACTCATTCTGGCACTTTTCCATTACCTTTTTTTTAGGTCCAACCTGGCCACCTCTGCCTCGATCCAAAGCATACCGCAGCAACCCAACACGCCCACCTATAAACTGAGATTTAGAGTTTCCCAAACCCACAAAAATCCAACTTAAACTGCTCCAGCTAAACCCTCTGATTCAACTCCACTGGTGGTTTGGACCAATCATGTGTTAGCATTGTGCTTTGGAGCAGGTGTTCAGGTATGATTGGGAGCAAGTGTCCAGGCAGGCAAAGTAAAACAAACATGGCTGCCCTGGTGGATGTACACATAAAAGCAGCTATTGAATCTGTTTTAGGAGAACTAGAGAAGATTTCTCAGTTGAAAAATGTGCAAAGGTAAGAACTTCGTGCATTTTTTTATGGTAAAGATGTGTGTACTTTTCTCTCGACTGGTTTTGCATTATATTTACTGTGATTGGCTATAGACAAATCATGATAGCCAGACACTTGCTGGTGCGTCCTCCAATCAGTTTAAAATATTATACCAGACGGCTCCTCCCTTTTTTCAGACACTTTGTATGGTTGCAGTCCCAGATCTATGTGTACCCCAACTCGACACACATAGACTCGATACACATAGACTTGGAAGGGCCTGGTTAAAGCTGAGCACGTCCATACCCCCACCTGTGTCCACATTCCCAAGATGTTAATGGAAGCACAACCATCCCTACTATAACGTACTGACCCTAGTGGAAAAGAAGCATACAATTGGCACAAGTTCCTGTGTTATGCTGCCCGTAGGTCTGTCTGTTAACTGAACAAGCATTTTCAGGCATTTTTATTTAAAAGTGGCAATAATTGGCTGAATTAATGGTCTGACCAATCAATGGGTCTACAGCTGTTATAGAGCATATAAATACACACAGCCTTTCTGATCTCAGAAACAGAACAGCCACATTGGCTGTCTCTTACTATGACGTTCAGGATGACATGCTAAAGAAATTGGGTGGGATTTTTTGCTCTTTACTCCCATCAGTAAAAACAAATTCTCCTCAAGGCGTTGAATACTCTGGCATTGTGAATAAACTAAACTGGGTTTCATTGCAAGGTCGTAATGTGGATCTATTATGTCGCTTCTCCTTCCTCGCTCTCAGAGGGTTTTGTTTCTCAGTCTTTTCTCCAGCCTGTGGGCATAAAAACACATGAAGTTCATTTGTTATGATAGGACAGCGGTACGTTCAGCAGCAATCTCCCGCAACCCTCCCTGATGAAATGACTCAGTGTGGCGCACTTAAGCATGTGTGCTCAGATTCCCAGCATCTCCCTAAGACTCAGCTCCGTTCACACTCATATTTTATGCCGTGTTTTGAAGCCCGGGGCCACGGCTGAGTTTTAGCCTTTACACTGCTTTCACTGACCCACAGGGGAACTGTAGACAGTCGTCAAGTACATTATGTCTTTCTCTCCTACTGCCGAGCACGAGCGCTCGCTTTGATGTGACCGATCAAATCACTGTCATGCTCAGCAGAATATTCAGTTGCTGCCGCAGCAGCCGATGAAGCAGCTGCTCTTGTTACCATCCATGTTTTTGATGGCTAGTTTTTTCCAACTTGAAATATCTCTTGTTTAATTGGAATGACCCTGAGACTTTGCCGTCAGAGCATGATAGTTTAGAAATAGCTGGTCATTAGCTCAAACTGTGACACTTTTCTCAGATAAAGACTAGCACTGGTAAGTCTGAGCTCTGGGTTTGCACTAATGATGGTTCTATTTTCTCTTTATTGCATCTTTTGCCCACAGACACAAGTGGATTGTCTGTAATATCTAGTTTAAATTTAACAGTTGGCTTGTTGGACAGCTTACTGTGCAGATGCTGTGAATGGCCAGTCGTATTTGGCTGTAGTGCCCAGATATCTCCTGAGTTGATTCATGTTTGTTATTAGGTTTAGTTGTGTGGAGAAGGAGTGAATGCACTTTTTGTCTCTGCAGTATTAGATAAACTGTCCTGGAATTGAAGCACAGGAACGGAAAAAAAGATTTTGTAGGTTTGCAGCTTTTTTTTTTTTGCTCCTTTGAGACTTTTTCTAACAGATCTGCAGGAACCTTTTAAACATGTAGGAAATGTGGTTTCTCTGTGTTGAATACAGGATTTTATTTGCCTTTGGAGGAAATTTATCAGACACCTGCCTCGTTACCTGCTTGATGGAGCAGAGTATGGCAGCCTGCAGAGCCACTCGAGCTGATACTAATATGGATTTTTATGATTTTTCTTTCCTAATGTGATGAAATTAAAGCATTAGTCCATGTTTTTTTTCCATCGTCGAGAGTTGCTTTAAGTGTTCTGCTTGTCCATTTGGAAAAATAACCCCTTTTAATGCGGTTTTAGTGTAGTGAGGAGTGACAGCGCCATAGCAAAAATAAGCACATTAGCGGAACAGCAGCTTTAGACTTCCATCAGTGTCTTCACAGGATGGATTCAGACAGAGTATTTAAAGTGGATTCTTTCATGTTTTGGCAGTACTCAAAACCAATACACAATCACTTTAATTAGACCTAAAATGATTTAAAGATCAGATAGGGTCCTACACTCACATGAAGAGGCAAGCTGGTTAAACTGAATACAAAAGCCTGTATCTCACTGAGATGCAACTTACGACCACAAATTGCAAGTATCTTTCGTATAAGGGTTTTTGAAATGTCTTAAAACATTTGAGGGACTTCACAGTTTGTTTGTGTTTGTGGCAGGGCCTCGCTGTCATCGTGCTTCATTCTGAACAAGACAAATATTCATTCAAAATAGTTCCAGTTATTGCACACATCTAAAAACCCATCTCAGATCTTTCACAATTTAGGTTCTATGACTCTTTGAAAAGTTTGAGGAAAAAAATCAGAGCAATTCCAACACAAGAAGTTGCACAACAGTCACATTTGTTGGCAACAAGAGTTGGCAACAAACGCTGGTTCATGATGGAATCAATGTTTACAATGTGTTCAGACTTCCTGGTTCCATAGCGAATCCCGTGAGCCTGCAAGGTTGCCATGTCTTTAACACAAGCAGCTGTAATTCCATCTTCGATCAGCAGCAAAGAGTAAAAGAAGAAGCCCTGAGGTAACTTGTAGTAAACCTAAGAAACCACAACATCCTTTCAAAAAGCTGAACAAATACAAGAGAAACAAAATGAGGATCAACATTGGAACTGGCAACCTGACAGAAAAATCAGGGAGGGGAGGTGAGTGGCTGAGAGCTGACAGTTTTATTTTTCTACGTGAACTGCATGAGCTGCACGGTGGAGCAGTTGGTTGCCTTGCAGCAAGAAGGTCGTGGGTTTGAATCCGGGCTGGGACTTTTCTGCATGGAGTTTGCATGTTCTTCCTGCACATGTGTGGGTTTTCTCCCGAGACTCCAGCTTCCTGCCAAAGTCCAAAAACATGCAAGAGGTTAATTGGTGACTCTAAATTGTCCCTAGGTGTGAAAAGGTGGATCCAGAAACAGGTTTAGTTTTATCTGCTTTGCAAAGGTGCAGAGATTTCAGCGTCCCTCTATTAAAGACCTCTGCTTTTTTCCAGAACTCTTGACTAAACAGCTTTTTTTAAGCCCAAACCGCTCCACCATCTTGGCTCATTTTCACTGTGTCATTAGTTGTTAAGTGAAAGCTGTGCATTTTTTAAAACTGGTGTCCCAAGGAGGCTGTCTATCTCCATCGATCGCTGGTGTGATCCTTTCAGTAGCTGTGCTGAAGTGGTCCGAGGTAAATGCTGTTTTAATGAAGTCTGGCTATTGATTGGTCTGTGGTGTTTGTTTGTGGAATTTGAGCGTTAGCTGAAAGCTGGATATACAAGATAATCAGGGTAGCAAAAAGTGTTTTCATTTTCTTTTTCCATGCAAAAAAAAAATCACCATTTATGTGCTTTTATTCACACAAGTGAAGATTTGAGAATAATTACATCAAATGGAAAGAGAAGACGTTTGCTGCCAGAATATATACCACACTATGGTATGAAGATTTAGACAGAGAATTGGATTTCCCCAGCTGTGAAATCAGTTTTTGTAGTCCCACTGGCCAACCGCATCATTATTCTTTACCCTTCTGTAGGCACACACGAAGCCTTTTCCACTCCATGAGCGCTCTGTGCATTTACAACCTCTAGTCTCATTCTATACGTTATTATCAGGTCTGGAGTCGACTTAGAGACGACCGTAAGCCGTGTGCGTCGCTTCATTGGTTCTACTTTTGTCCGAATGCAAAGAAACGAGAGCTTTTACTTAACAAGTACTTCAATCTGAACCAATGTGACACAAGATGCTTCATCTAGTGGATCTCCAAATGTCAAACAATGAATTTAAAAGGCTCTTGTCCATTTCTCTGAGTGGAATCAGAGTCATCATGATGAGAGGGTCTCTTACTCTGAGTCAGCTGGTGATTTTCAGACCATGACTCCCTCTGTCATTTATATGCAACTTTAACTGTCATATCATCATCAAAGTGGATTCTTTTCAGCTGTAATAGCTTCTGTATAGCAACATGATGAGGCTTACCTCAAAGCTTAAGCCTCGGATTGACCCACCTGATGGGCTGTTCTTCCATTAATGTGACTAAATCTCTTTCCAGACACATAATTCTCTACGCCATTGGCTCCAGCTAACCATTAAGGTGATTTTCTGCATTAAAGCATGTGTTTCTGTTATGAAATGTTCCATCATGATGCTGCTCTGGTGCAGCAATCCCTGTTTAATATTTAACACCTGGTGCTGCAGCTTTTTTTTTTTTTGTATAATTTAGCAGAATGTTATTTAGCCCAACTTTAGGATTTGAAATGTGTAAGTAGAAAACTCACGAGGTTCGACGCTTCCAACTGAGCGGAAATGATTCTTGAGCCGAAATGCCGTGGACATCATCTGTGGAGATACGCAGCATGAATGGACAAGAGGAGAGGCCGTGTTTTCACCCGGTACAGGATTTCGTTGAGACCATTTCGGGCTCAAATTCGCTGGAACAGACTTTGAAGTGTTGTTTCAGCTCCCTCCGTGTGCCTGCCTCCCACATCTGCTGCTATCATAATAACAAGCAATAACCCTCTTTCAGCAATAACCAAGACTTTTACGCCTGTAATGTGGCTTCAATAAATAATGTCATGTTTACCAAGAGGCCATATTTTACAGCAATTTAGTTTTGAGCCTCCCCCTTTTGATTCGTTTTCAGCGTTGTCAGGCTGGAGTACAGTACATAATGTGGTGCATTATGCACAGCAGCATAAACACGCATTAACGCATTTACAAATGTACTGATACATAAAATGGCACAGGCCATCATGTGTAATCACAGCGCGCATTAGGAATATGCTTTTGAAAGATCTGCTTTTTCACCGTGCGGCGTGTTGTGCTTCAGCATATGGTAGATGAGGACAGCCTTCTATTGGCCCTTTTGAATGGAGCAGAACAAGCACGGGGGCGCGTTTCATTAGTCTGTCAAACTCAATGATATTTAGAGCTCCACACCCCTGGCCGGGACTGAAAAACTCAATCAGCACTCTGATTTCATAACCCAGCTTGGTGACAGGACTTACTTTATTGCCCCGCTGATTCATTCTAATAAATGCCGGCTGCCCAGCGCACCTCTGTTGAAATACAACCCCCCCTCCCTCACCACTTCTGTCCTCCATGGGTCGACCCGAAAGGAGGAGGGTGCGGGGTGAGGGATAAATCAGAATTGTGGGAACTGGTGGGTGTAGATAATCCATGGCCGGCCCAGGTGTAGCTATAGCGAACACGGCGGCCCACCCCTCCCTCCTTCTACACCCTCAAGCACAAATCAGACGCCGGGAAGCTGTTGATCAGCGCGGGCTTGGTGGGTCCATTGATTGTGGACGATGGAGGAGGAGAGGAGCAATAAATAATCGCAGGCAGAGCGCGGAGGGTGAAGGAAAACAATTATCTGTGGAGGTGGAAAGCACATAAAGTGAAGAATGATAAACATTGTGAAATATGATTGACTTAGAGTGATATACGGGAGCCTAGGACGGGCAGAGGGGTCTGTGTGGGCAGAGATATCCTTGAATTGAATGACTACACCACTTCAGGTCTAACCATGTCCTTCTGTGTGTGTGTGTTCATGTGAACGTGTTTCCCTACAGACAACAGACGACATTGTTTCATCGGCGGAATGCTCCAGCGACGACGAGGACCTGGAGGAGTGCGACTCCGGACACACAGGTGGGATGAGTGTGTCGAGTTGTGCTTGCTCTGAAACCTGGTCTATTTCTCCCTTATCTTTCTTTGATTTGCTACCGAGGAGCTTCTCCTCTTAGCATCATGCCCCATGGGAGCTTCAAGTGTAACTTCCAAAAAAAAAAGCCTTCCTAAAAGCAGTCAGAGTAAGAAAGGTACATTTGTGTGAAGAGTTGTTTTGAAGAGTTTTCAAACTCTTCGGAGATAAAAGCAGTGTCTATGCATACTTCGCATGCCCTTTTCAGGAAGTCGTAGTCACAAACGTAACTGTAAATATGTCACAGCACACAGTTTGTTGTCAGGACCTTTACCATTGAAACAAGTTACACTAAGCTATGGGGAAACTGGTTATAGACATGATGAAGCATTGATACTAATTTTGTTCTCTCAGCATTCGATTGAGAGCCAAACTTTACTCAGCAAAGTACGAAATTAGTATCAAGCTGCATGTCGCCTGCATTGATGCTTCAAAATGTATCTGTCCTGTACATGGTTGACTTCCTCTTGCTGTGCGTGTGTGCGTCTCTCTTGACAGAGGATACATTTTGAGATTCTTTCGAGAACAAAGATGCTTTCAGCCCAGAGACTGTGATATGTAGCAGACTAACTGCAACAGAGCCTCTTCCTCCCTTCTTCTTCTTCTCTTGTTTTGTACCTCTGTTTCCTCGTCGGAGGCTTGCCTTACCTGAAACATTCTAATAGAGAACAGATATCCTCGAATTTCTGTGCGCATCGTCTCTCTCTCTCTTTCTCTCTCTCTCTCTCTCTCTCCCCTCCTCCCTTCACACAAACACGCTCAGCACACACAGACACTCACAGGTATCACTTTGTGATAAGCATCAAAGTGATAAAACACTCTGTGGAGTTTGGAAATAAAACCAGAGCAAGAAATAATACCTGAGATTTTAAAGGAGTGGTATTTTTGAGGCAGCTTGGGTTTGGATGGCTTTTTGAGGAAGCAGCTGTCAATCACACTGGTGCCCAGGAGCAGCTGGCACGTGTCCTAATAATGTGGTGGAAACCAGGAGACCGTGAGCTGTATTAAAACTGGCTCAACATTTGACAAGCTGCTCCCTAAAGGCACTCTGGAAATCATTAACAGCTCAGGCTATTTGATTGCTTCACTGTCCTTCAAAATACCACCACAGCGGACTAATTGATGCTGCACTAATCTGCCCCAACATGGCTCAGCTAAACACTAACCATATGTCCACTTTTCTCCACTAATAATCAGGTGAAATTTAAACAATGCATTAGCCCTGCTATGTGTGGGCGGAGAGAGCAATTAATTATTTAAATCTGAGTGAAATGGGGTATTTGTCTGGAGTTTGGTGGACACTTTTTTTTTGCAGATTGTTACTAGAGGGAAACCAATTGGCCAATTAAGGAGGTGGATTTTTCAAATTTTTTTTAAAAATAATTAACATCAGGCACCATTCAGCATACTAAGCCGATTAAAGGATGTAGCTAGCGCAGTGGTTTTACACTTGTGTCAATGCCGTTTCTGTAACTGGACGGCCTTTTACTGTAGGGGAGCTTTTTAAAGCCCAACACAGGCACATCCTGAAAAAAGTTACCCAGAAGATTTAATATTATTTACTAATTAAACATTTTTATAGTCTGTGGGTCCGAACCAAAGTCATTAACTTGATGATGTCATCATTATAAGAAATTCTTGTTTTTAAGCCCCTAAAATCTAATGAATTAGTTTGAGCTTTGTGCTATTCTGTTGACTACCAAACACAACAGACTGCGAGCACTGGCTCAGATAGTTTCATGTTTTTGTCAAAATGTAGTACATTGTGTGTTAATATTGAATGCATATGAGCAAATTTTAAAAATTTGCCTCATAAATTGCAAAAATAAAAAATTAGCTTACGAACTGACAAATCCTGATAAAATCACGATGGGATTTTGGACTGTTGTGGTTTCTACCCAGTTTGAGAAACCTTGATAAGCGTGTGTTGCTTTCTATACCAAAACAAATAAAGAAATTACTTCAAATCCAGGATTAGTAAAACTTCAAACCCAAGTATTCTCAAAAAACGAAGGAGAAACCTTTTTCACCAGTAGAACACGGTACCCTCCCCTCATATAGTGGCAACATAGACACACTCATACCAACTGTACATTTCACCATGTTGACACAGAAATTCATCCCCTCATTCCTAACCCTACTTCCAGCTGTATGACCAGTTGCATGTCATGCTGTTGGTTTCTGTTCTTGTTTTTTTTTTTCCTCCTGTGATGAACATGTGAACATGCACTGGGTTGCTTAAGATTTGAGCTATTTGTTTATCTGTGGGGTCCGGGTGGATAGATTGGGGTGGTTTTCATTTTATTTGAGTTTGTTGTGGTTGCATTAATTTTGCTTTCGTAGTATTGCTCTTATTTCTTTGGTGTCATCTTCATCATCATCTTCATCGACTTCATCCGTCGTCCATCCTCCAAGCAAGGATAGAGCCGCTCCTCCCGTTTTTGCCTCATCTTGTGCCGCATGAACTTTTGGTGGTTGGGAAACTCAAACTGCTCCTCCTCATCACGTTTGTCATCATCTTTTTTGTGCCAAAAGCAACATCCTTATGATCCCATTTTTTGATACAACACAGGGAAAAGGAATGGCAACAAAATCTTTTCTTGCCATCATCCATTTTTTTGGTCTTGTTCTGAGAACCCCATTCTGTCTGAAGAAAGTTGTGTGTGAAAGAATGACCCCTCCCCTTCCTAGTGTTAACCCCACAACTCCTTCTTCCCTCCATCTCCAACCAGCCTCTCTGCATATACATGTCTGTTTGAATGCAGATGGCATAAAAAGACTTTTATTGCCACAAAGTATATCTGTTTTTCTATTCTATCTGTTGCTCCAAGTAGAAGGCATTTGTGGCATGAACTCTCCTGGACTGTCTTGCAGCACAATACAATAACAACTGTATTCCTCCTCCACCCCCGTAACCTGCTTCTGCATGATTGGCATCCATTTTACCTGCTTCTTCTTCTTCACCCATAAACCTCAGGCTCCCCCCTCCCCCCCAACCTGGCCTCTATACATGTCAATGTGCATGCTGGGGGACTACATGCAGTGGGTTTTAAATCCCACCCGTGTTCCTCGCAGCATCTTTTAGTGTTTGTGCCAGCTGTCCCTGTCAGCGCTCTGTCTGCCAAAATGTCTGTCTCGTCTCGTTCTTGTGTCGTCTGTGTTTGATAAAACTGTTAAACCTCACCTTTCTGCCCCCCCCCCCCCCCCCCCCCTCCCTTTCCCCTCACCCCGCCCCTTGCGAGTTCCACAAGAGAGCAAACAAAGGAGTGCGCAGTGAGTTTTTAGGAAGACGTTTCAATAACAACCCAGGTGATGAGAAACTATTCACACAAAATTTACTGTAACAGAAAACACGAGCAGATCTATGTAGGATTTAGTTTTATACCGATTACCTCTGCTGTATGTTGTCTGTTTCGGAGCAATCTAGTGACAAATATGTAACTGCATCACACTGACTACTGCAAATGTTTTTCAGAAATCCACAAAAATAAATAAAAGTGGTTGATTTGTCTGTTCAGTATCTGCAGGTTGCCACGAGCCTTCGAAGTTAGTAATCTAGTTGTTATTCCAGCTTAAAATGAACCCAAATAAACTCTTTTTATGGGCGCCGACATGGAAGAATGTCACAGCAGGTTGTTTATGCTGTCATGGCTATGAAAGAGCAGGTGTGGCTGATAACATTAATCAAGTCTTTACATCATTTGCTTCAGTCGGGCTCGGGAGTCTTATCAAGGAGTTAGATACATTAAAAAATCTCAAATCATAAAAAGATTTTCTTCTTTTTAGCAACAATTCTGTTTTAGCTTTTCAATATTCCTCTTCAATAAGAAGTAAACAGCAGCTTCAACACAAACTCCCTGAAATGCCTGAAACATGTAATTTAAAAAAAAATGAATTCTCCACTTTCATATTTGAGGTTTGATCATATTTATATATTTATGGATGAAGCAGATGAGAAAATCTAAACTGATATCTATCGGTTCCAATTGGCTCCGTGTTTCTCAGAGTTCCTCAAGTTGTTTCTGTCCAGATGTTTTCCTGCTTGAACACACCTGATTCAGGTGAATGCAGTTCAATATAAATCTGTTGATCAGGCATGAACTGGAATCAGGTGTGTAAAAGCAGAGAAACATCTGAAACATGGAAACCTGAAGACCAGGAATAGGAAACATCTGTTGAACTCATTATTTGTTTCAGTAAGTAAGTCAACTTTATTTATGTCAAAATTTTTAGAGATATAAATCACGAAAACAGAAATATTAAAGGAAAAATAAAAGAATCAATAATCAGTCATTCAGTTATTACCTATACCTGCCTGTTCCTGTTTAGGTTCATGGGAAGATGGCAGTCATTGGTTGAGAGGCGGGGTTACACCCTGGACAGGTCGCCAGTCTATCACAGATCCATAATCATAATTCTATAACTAACCAAATACTGATACTGAGGTTTTAAAAGTCCAGAAAAAAACATTTAGGTGTATTAAAGCAATGCAGCATTGACGCCTTGTCTGTCGGCCATGTTTATTTAAAGAGGCCATTTCATACAAATTTCAGGACTTTGTGGTTATTTCTTAAGTATTAACCAGTAATATGAAACATTTTATATCTAAAAAACATCAGGAAACACTTATTAACAGACCTTTCAATCTGTCTGCGTTAAAATTCGGGTGGTTCCGGCTCTTTCCATCAGGCTGCTTCGTCAGCAGCTCGTTCATATTCATTATTCGAATTTGCTGGACTCTGATTGGCTAACAAACTAGCCTATGAGAGCAAAGCATACTGTTTCCTGCCCCACTGTGCTTGGCAACATCAGACATCGTGTCTTCCTGTTTGCTACGTCTTATGCTACATCTTTTAGCCAGCAGCATGCTAGGTGTAGTTTCAACTGCAGGAGCTAATGAATACTAATGAACAAAGGAGTTGTGATGAAACAGATACAGGCCGTTCGGACTCGGGTGTTATCACCACCTGTGTAGTTTGAGAGATTAAAACTGAAAGAGAAGTTGTTGACCTGTTTTCACACCCACTATGAAGGTAAGAACACCTGTGGAGCTAAAATATTCAATAGAAACCTTAGAAAAAACGTTTTTAATGGAAGGGTCTCTTTAACAGTTTTATTATAGCTGGTGAACAGATTGGTCTAAACTAAAATTGTGTACAGGTTATAATTAAGTTGTCCCTTACCTGTTGCAGGTGGCTCTTTGAGTAACTTGAGTTTTTATTGTTTATTTCTGCCTGGACTGAAAACAGCTCTTCCAATCTGGACCAGGACCAAAATGGATTCCTTTCATCTTAAAACAACTCTGATCTCAGTCACTTCTTGGAAATGTATTTTTATAACCCTTTGCACTGCTACAGCTAGCTGATACTATTGTTGTTACAAATAACCTTAGAATTGTGTAATTAACTAACCGAGGCAAGACTCATGTGAATGTATATAAAAGAGTTTGTATGAACTGGAGTAACGTTTTTGTTGGTAGAAATTCACGTTGGTTTCGGCTCCACTTGGACGAGCTGTTAGCTCATTCAGAGAGCTTTCAGTTCCAGGTCATAAAACCCACTTCAAAATATCTGAACTATCACTTTAAATAATAGTTTAGTATGTTCTTCTAAAGTTGGTGAACTTTATTAAATTAGCATCATAACGTGATTTGTTTTGGTCTTAAATAAAGTTTGTTATCCAGCCAATCAGCTGATCATCTTTACATCGTATTTGTTTTAGGCCATTTTTTTATTTTTATTTTGAATTGTCAGGCAACAATTGAAGTCCCCAAATCCTGTGTTCTGACAACCTGGAGATTTAGCAAACCAAACAAACCAATCATGTCATCTTGCAAAGTGGGACTTGTCAGAACTAGTGATGGGGAATAAAGTTTATATAGCATTAGCTACACTTCATTAGCTGTTTGATTACTGAAGAGTAAGAAGTGTCAGAGCAGAGTCGAGTAAGAGCAGCTACAGCCAGGCGAGTGCTGGATGTCGATCAGGGCTAATTTACATTTTCCCAGTTCCATTCTGATCAAATGAGGCAAAAAATGTAGAGTTCCATTCAGAACATTTCCTGAAATAAAAGGATGGTTTTCAGAAATTACAAAAAAAAAAAAAAATCGGAATACGTAATTATGATAAGCTGTAAAGGTTTTATCAGTTATGGTCAAATTAAATGCAGATGAATGGTCAAAGGACGACACCTAGCATGCCGCTATTTGCTTTAGTTAGTCCTAAAACGCCTGATCGCTCTCCACACAAATAAACATACATGTCAGCTGTATCAGTTTTAGTTTTTTGTTTCGTTTTTATTTCAGTTAGTTATGAAGTTTTCCTCAAGCTGAATTCCAAATGAAAGTCAAGTGCATCATTAAAATAAAGACAGTGTTTAAACTAAAGAGGATCTAAATGGTCCTGCAGGCACCACGACTCCCGGCCCTTCATCAACTAGAACACAGATCAAACAGA
>SSNP01000064.1:969437-984824 GCA_006937955.1 Pachypanchax playfairii
GGGTGGTGAAGGAAAAAGTGCTGCTCGGAGATTTTTGCTCCTGCAGCTTTAAAGCTGCTGAAGTAGTCAATCACCCATTTAGAGTTTCTATATTTACTTCAATTCCTTTTCAAAAGGCCACGCAGGCCTGCAGCAGATAGTGTCTCTCTTCCATGCTGGGATGAAAAGAGGAAGGCCTTTTAAATGAAGTTTGTTTCATGTTTTTAATTTCATAAATGGGATTTACTCACTGATGCAAAGGCCAGTCAAATGGCACAAAGACGCGCTTGTTCTTTAGAGGTCCCCGCTTCATTTTAGTTGAAAAGAAAAGAAAACAGAGCAACCGGCGGCGAGTCTAGCACGGAGTGAGTAATATTAACCAACAAGGCGGTGGCTTGGAGGAAAAATCCTCATCCATCTTGACGAGTTCAGAAAACAAACTCTATCTGTTTGGGTAAATCTATTAGGGACTGCAGTGTTTGTCTGCTTCAGATATGCAGCTCTGCCTGTGCAACAGCTTACATGGGATTAAACTGTTTACCAAAACATCAAGGTCCTCTGCACTGACTTTACTGGAGACCCTTAACTGCAGTGTCGTCCCCCCCCACCCCGTCCAAATGTTTTGTTGATACAGTGTAAAACTAACAGTAGTCAAAAGCTGTTTGCTGAGATGAGAGTGAAAGGATGCAAACAATGTCGAGACAACACGGTTAGAGTTGGATAAATAAAGCCTGGGATGGATTCAGCTACTCAGCACTGCTGCTGTTTATTTAACAGTTACTGTATGTTATTGAAATCTTATCATAGTAACATGACATGAGAGAGAAAAGATGCCACTAATACAGTGAAACCCCTCCCTGTAGCGTGTCGCTCCCTGGAACACGCCATGCAATTCACGTTAAAGACGTGTGACGGATCACGTTATCACTCAGTAGCTCCAAACTATCAGATCCAGTTTTATGAAATGAGCAGGGTTTCTGGAAGCGGCCTGCAGAGAAGAATCACAAACCTGATATCTGAAGACAAATACGCACATCTGGAACAAACTGTGGAACTCTGTGTTCTCTTGTGGAACTCCTGACGTTAATCTGTCAAACAAAGGCTGTTGGTTATGCACCTAACGAAAAGCATCGAAACATTTCATTAAAATAAGACGTTAATTATCACCGCTCTCCATCTAATTGATTAATTATTGAATGTGATGAGCCTAAATGCCATTTAATGTTGGTTATACATCACCTACAATGCACCCTCTCTTGCTTGAGAAGATATCCTACAGCCCTTGGTGGTGTTGCCTTCTACTGATCCCAGACCTCCTGTTAAACCCCCCCCCTCCTACTCCTTCCTCACCTGTCCCTCTTGGCTTGCTGTATTATTGTATCTTACTCTCCCTAAATGCAACTTACTTAAGCATGCATTAACCCAACTTCTTACAGTGGAACTCAAATCCAAAGAAAGAAAAACCTTCTTGTTTTTTTCACTCCCTTTCTCTGACGTACATCCAGATTGCACGCCCTGTCTCGTGTTTAAAGTTACTAACAAGAGAAATGTATTGAAGTAACTAATAATAAAGAGGTGATTATTAGTTACATGAAGGTGGAGACATTTTACCTACAAACTGTCCCCCCCCTCTCTTTGTCTGCCTCAGTGTGTGCTTTCTGGTTGTTCATCTCTGATAGTGTGAGAGATTAATGCCTTTCTTTATTTCTTGCTTGCCAATCTGTTTGATTTTTGTCGTTTTTGTGCATATATGTTAACACACATATATGTAAACTTATGTATTTTTTTTCCTGACAATGTCTTTTTTTTTTATTACTTTCTGCTAAATTGTTGAGAATCATTATTACCAATGTTTAGATTTTTTTAAATCCCCTAATTAGAATGAAACTTCCTCTTTTCTCTATGATTCACTCCCATTTGTCAAACGATGTTTTTAAAAAAACGGGCATCAAATTTTCTGCAAGTTTTAACATTTTGTTCTCATAGAGAAAAAAGAGAAGACTCCTCTAAAATAGACCCTGTAAAAAACTGTTTCTACGCTGGTCTTTACTCACCTGTTCTTTAGTAGCTATCTCTGATTGAAATTTGGATTGAACCAGTAAACGAGTCTGTCGATTTTTTTGTGCATGGCAAAAGAAGTTGCAGCTTAGGGTTTGTAAAACTGTCAGTGTTGAGAGTGCTGTTCTCTTTTGTAGATGGGCATGTATATGCTCATTGTTTGTATATCCCCATCCCTTCCTTACAGCCAAAAGCTCTAATGCCGCCCGACCGCTTCGTGCCGCCTTTACATGGACATGGCAACTGATGTACACGTTCACCCCCATCTATGTCATTTCCTTCCTAGTATGTTCATAGGTCCCGCCCCCGTCTCACACTTCCTTCCTCCCAAACCCTTTTACGTAGAAACTCGAAGATCTGTACAGCCACCTTATGTTTGTTCATTACAGATGAACAACTTAATGTCGAGCAAAAGAAAAAAAAGAACCCGGCTGTCGATATTTGTGGAGATTTATTAATAAAGTAGGAATAATAGCTGTACATATTTCCTTTTTTTAAATAAAACAAAATGACTTTGAATAGAACAAAAAATAAGATAACAGAATGGTGCAGATTGTTTTCATGTCATGATGTGTGGATGTATGTGTTGTTGCCTCCCTATACCATCCTGTCTAAAAAGAGAAACTATATACTATTCAATCAGAAACTGTTAAGTAGAGTCTAGCTTTTCCGAAAGGCATTCTTACACAACTTTCTTTTGTAAATTTTTTGTTTTCTTCCTGCCAAAATCATGCGGGCAATTTGTTAATGTAAGTTGACAAAACTGATGGTATGCTTTCTTCCTTTGAAAACGTTTGCTCTTCTTTTCTTTTCTTTGTAGGCTTTTATGATTTTTTTTCCGAGCTTTTTTTTTTTTTTTTTTTTTACTTAATTACTACTAATCCTTTTTCTGATTAGCTCTATCTGTGGCTTTACTTTGTGAATGGTTTTTACAATGTTTGCTCTAACTCTGAAGTCTTGTGATGCCTTTATTATTATTTTTTTATTTATTCTTATTTAGTTTGTTCCTTTCCTTTTTTGTTGCATTGGTTTTCTTTTTTTGTTTCAGAGGTTTGCATCTTTTTTATAGTGCCCTGTTTGTGAGCCTTTGCAATGTATAAGAACAGCAACAAATGTAAAACGAGCCACTTTGGCAAGAGGAAAAGCAGCTTCAACAGACATCTGAATGTTTCAGACTTTTTGTAGTTGTTCAAAAATGGTTACGTGGATAGGTTAGACATAGAAACACAAGGAATGAGTTCATTCAAATAGACTTAGAGCAAAAATGGAGAAGAAAGGTGCTAAAAGCAAGACTCTGCAACAAGTCAGCAAACATTCAGGTGTCACTGAACTGCCTGGTGACTTTGTGCCACTGTGGTAACTGTAGGGTCAAAAGGCAAGAGGCTAGGGCAAATAAGGGAGTCCACTAATGCTTAGAATTAAAAAAAAAACATCTTAGTCATGACAAGTTTTAATACTGACATTCTATCATTTCTACTTGTAAATCTGCAAGACACTGACAGACCTAAAGAGCATACCAGCTTGTAGAGACACAAAATAATCTCATTATACTTTGGATCGCTTCCATTACAGGAACATTTTGACATTTTCTGTTAGTATTTATTGGTCCGTGTAGGTCGGCAGGGTTAAAAAGCACCTGTCTGAGCAGCCACGGTATGAAACCAATTGTTTCTCATTTCAAACTTAGTTAACTTGCTTTCAGACCCAACGGCTGGTACTTGGATTGCATACAAATGTTCCATCCCCCCATTTGTCTTTTATCCCTCTTTTGGTGCCCACGGTTTATGTGTAGACGAAAAAAGATTTTCACTAAAGAGACTAATAAAACTGGGCTTGTAAAACTCTTTAAGATGTCATTTATATAGAGATCCATGCAGAATCGTTAGCTGGATTTAAACATGGCACCACACATATATCATGTCTAGAGCACGCTGCATTTAAATGAATGTAACGTTGGTGGATGAGAACCTGCAGGAGTTAACGTGAGGGGTCAGGTTAATGTGGCTCTCCCTTGTGCATCCCTCAAAGCCTTTTGATGCAATGTAAACTTTACTTTTGGCTGTTGCTTTCTTTCAGTTTTAGTCTTGTTTGGTTCTGATTTTCATTGTTTTTGCACTGGTACGGTACTTTCTGTTCTTTCCTTTCTTTTATTTGAGTTCTTTTCTCTTTATATTGAGCTTTGCTTCTTATCTTTATTTACTAAGTCTTTTGTTTCTTGACTGCTTCTTGCTTCCTCTGTGAAAGACTTTCTGCCTTCTGACTTTTGTTTCTATCTCTTTCACTTTGCAGGAGGGGAGCTAGTCATCCCCATTCTAGTCGAGGACCCTATAGACATCCCTTCTGTATCCACCCGTTCACCCTTCATCCCCCTTCCCCCAACCCTCCGCCCTGTCCTCACCTTTATCGACACCACCAAAGAATCCTTGGCCATGGCCACTGAGGCGGGGGTACCTTGCTTGTCGGACCGAGGCAGCGATGATTGTGATGGTGGTGATGGTGGTGATGATGGTGATGATGATGATGATGATGATGATGATGATGATGGCATGGTGATTTCGGGGTTTGGCTCTGGGGAGGCTTTCGACTCTAGCCTGCCCCCGACTGACGATGAAGATTTTTACACCACCTTCTCCCTGGTAACAGATAAGACCTTGACCACATCGGCCTATGAAGGTGGCTACAAAGCTCTCGCACCCAAGTGGGAAGCCAAGGACTTGAGGCCTAGCAAAGCCTCAGAGGCAGGCAGGACTACACCCACCTCGCCTCTGCCCGACATCCGTGGCACACCAACGGTGGCGGTCCCCTCGGACACACCACCCAAACTGCCCGCAGGGAAAATGAACAATCGCGAGGTAAAACCTCCGCAGCCAGACATAGTCCTGCTGCCACTGCCCACATCCTTTGATGTGGACGGCACTAAGCCAAGGGGTCCCTTCATCACCTCGCCCATGCTGCGCACAGTACCTGCCGCCTTGCCCACAGTTCCTGGGGTGGTGAGGCGAGTACCCCCAGGGGTCTCAGAGGTGATCCGAGAATCCAGCAGTACCACGGGCATGGTGGTGGGGATCGTCTCAGCCGCAGCCCTCTGCATCCTCATTCTCCTCTATGCCATGTACAAGTACAGGAACAGGGACGAGGGATCCTACCAGGTGGATGAAACCCGTAATTACATCAGCAACTCAGCACAAACCAATGGCGCTGTGGTGAAGGATAAAACACCCAGCGGCAGCGCCAAAGGCAGTGCCAGTAGCAAGAGACCGAAAGACAAGGACAAGGAATATTATGTATAGAAATCAAGTCATTCACAACATATAAAGAAACTGTTTGGAACAAAGTTATAAACATTTTGACAGTACCATATTGGCAACTGTGATTTAAACTGAACAAGATCTCATGAGCGCTCAAGACTCTCAGAGTCAGTGAATCCTTTATGAAAGAACTTTTGGCTTATGGAAGCCCACTTACTATTGTAAGCAATTACCAAGTGACAATGCAGTACAACTTCACCGGGACATTTTTAAGGCGTCCCTGCTGGAGACATTTTGGCAGTGTGAATTATCACTCGACATCCACACGACCCCAAGTGACTGTGAAGAGGTGTGTAATCCTTGGAGTTCTAATGACCTTGTCCATTGTAACCCTGTAAAATACGATCACTGTCGTTTTGGCCATTCTGAGCATGCATGTGAGGTGTATGTGACGTGGTGCTGGCATCTGTGTAAGTGAGGGACATCAAGAAACTATGATTGTCTGGAAAGTTGGAAGTCAAAACCTGATTTTCTATTCAAAAGGGTTCGTTAAATGTAGCTTTGAAGGATGCGACATGAGGTAAAGTATACATGTGCTAAACAGTGTCTTTTTATTTCTATATCTTGTTTTATTTTCTTTTGTATTCACTCATTTGTTTATTTATTACATTTAGATCTGCTTTTAAAGAATGTAGTCAACAGTCGGGGTTGACTAGCCAGTGCACAGTGGCTGCGCTGCGGGATATATAACAGTCGTGTATTTCTCTCCCATGTCATGTCAAGGACTGGTCTTATGTTTCACTGCATCCATGTCCAGGATGGTGTTGAAGCGTGTAACAGTAAACTGACCAGGCAAATTTATACAATGAATTGTTTGGTCTCCCAACTCTGAGTTTTCAAACTCAATAATTTCAGATCTCTTTTAATGTTTTTGCTTTTTCTTAACCCTTTAACCGCCGGAGTTTTCTCAGCAAATCACCCGTCACTGACTCGGCCTTTTATTACCTCCACCATGGAGGTAATGTTTTCATCAGGGTCTGTCTGTCTGTTAGCAGGATAACTCAAAAACTAATGGATGGATTTTGATGAAATTTTCAGGAAAGGTTGGAAGAATTAATTAGATTTTGGGGTGATCCAGATTACCGTCTGGATCCAGGAATTTTTTTAAGGATACGGACATAGTACTTTCTACAATATCTCTGCTTGGCAGAGGTCTGCGCTCTCTGAGTGCTTTTCTAGTTTCCTGTTTTGATCTAAGGATTTACATAAATGTGTTAAAATTAAAGATTTACATTACGGTCAACTGGTGACGGCGGCAAGTAAAAATACCATTGGTACGTATAAAGACCTGTTTATTGTTATTCGGAGGATGGAGCTGGTGCAATTCTGTTACTTCGGCGATTAAAGGGTTAATTAAGTTTATTTGTTTTGTTATCTTTAGATTTTTTCACATGTTGTGGCAAAAACAGATCATGATCTTTTGTGTCTGGCAACAAAGAAACTGTTGGTCTTAAACAAAAAAGAAAAACAAGGAAAAAAAACTAGGTTAAAGATGTAATACAGTGTAAACACGTAAATGAAAGGAAATATATTTACATACTTTATTACATCTAATCATTGTGCTTTGGGGATCAATATTGTACACAAACATTTAAGTTTCTGTTGGTTTTTTTTATCATATTCATGTGCAGACAGACACCTTTGGATAGATTTTGTTCTTTTTTTTTTCTTTTAAATTAAACTGAATTTTCCTCTCGAGTTAAAAAGTGATGTACACAGGAACATTTGCTCAGACAAGCAGCAAGTCTTGTTAGATTAGAAGTCCAGTTTCTCTTCAGTCGCATGAATATTTGACCATCTAAAGCAGCCAGTTGAACAGAAAACGCCTCTCTCACATCTTGTGTGAGGAACAACTCCTTCTGAAATCATTTTCATCGTGTTCTTTATTTTTTTATTGGAAATTTAAAAAAAATATCAGTATGAGATAATAAAGATGGACTATGGTGGATTTGGAGATCTGTGCTGGCACCTTACTCACTTACAGATTCTTCTTTTCTTCTTCTTTTGTTTCTGTGATGTCAGCATCTCTTCCGTTTCACTCGTCAGTTTTCTTTGAGTTGTTGTAAAGCTCATTCATGTCTTATTTATATAACATTATTTTGTATTTGTTTTCTTTTCTAAATGTTATTGTTTATTATGAAAATTATTTGTTGTCATTCATTTTCATTCAACTCAGTCAGCTTGTATTTTCACTTTGATTTATTTTGTGTTGGTATTTTTAATCATTTTATTATTGTCTTAGGCTTCCTTGACTTCAAAGAGTTCCCAGAAATAAAAAGAAAATATTCCCAAATGTTTTGTTTTTTGGGTTTATTTTTACTTTTCATATTAGATGGCTGATGACTGTCACTCATACGCTTACGTTGAGAGCACGAGACAACAAGGCGAGAAGATGGACGTCTAAAAACAGGATCATTTCTGTTCAGATGAAGCAGCTCAACACTTTATTTTACCTGCAAGAACAAAAGACCCAGAAATGATCCAAAGTCTTTACAAAATGAGAGAACTGGTGGGTTTCTGTAGCGTCGGGTCTTTGTGATAACACACAGCCAAATGAGATTCTTCTCTAACATACGGCTCAGTTACGAGCTACTCAGCAGCAGGAGCACCTGCTTTCCACACTCACTTTTACACCGTCCATATTTCGTGCAAATGGGCCTTCACAGAGCTGGTCATTAACTTGCAATAGCCCATTGATGTAGGATATCAGAGCGCCATGTGTGAGTATATCCAACTCACACAATGACTACATATTAACTCATTCATCCTGCCACAGGCAAAGGGAGCAAGAGGCCAAGCAGAGATCCATTTAACTGGGGGACTTTTTTTTTTTCCTTTCAAAGAAATTCTATTTTCTCCACTAAAAATAGGTGAAAATTTATTTAGCGCACAATGAGCTGCTAACGTGTAAGGTAACAATCATTTCAATGAGCAGTCATTTCCAGTTCTCAACACCTAGCTACGGGACTGTCTGCCGAAAAAGTAGTTGAGTCAAAATGTGATATTATAAAGGTTCAAACAAATACTGTTCCCTCCTTTAAAAACATTTTATTACACATTAAATCATATTTCAGCTCCATGTTGGTCGTCAAAGTATAACAGTTTACAGTTTAACTTGAGTTTATGCTGCAATGAAGCTAACATCATTCTCCTGACTGATGAGCAACAAATGGCACCAATAGTTTATCTGTAATTATTTTCATGAGCCAGACCCAAGATTGTTTTGTTTAACAACCAAAGTATCAGTTTACATCAAAAATCCATCATATACTTCCTGTTTGATCCCAAGCTGCAGCCATGATGGAGTCGAGGTTTCTGTTGTGGGTACATTGGAATCTAACATAATTAAAATTTAAGAGACGAACCTTAAACAATGTTAGGAATGTTTCAGAGTGAATGTTTTGTCGTCTTATTACTGACACCTCTGACCTTTGGGTCATCTCGACTTCCTCAGTGCGCCTCCATCAGACACAAAAACACAATCCTTTTTTTAAAAAGTTCTTTCTCTATTTCTATTGGACATCTTATGTGTATCCACCATAATTATATTCCTATAAGTCAAATGTTAAGAATTTTAATTATAGAATGGATCAACTATATGCATTTCAACATATGAGGGTTTACAAACTAAAAAGACGGGTAATATAGTCATATCCTCTGCAAGCCATGACGTGCACCTCCGGACAGTGAATGTGCACAGCTGAAGCTTTTCTTCTCATGTTCTGATGAAAATTAAAATTCTACAGTTTCATATGGAAAATGAGCTAAATCAGGTCATACTGAGCCCCGAGGAGTTTCATGTAAAAATGGACAGACAGACACTGGACTTTTTTTTTTTTTGTAAAACTTTCTGTTTAAGTTGGAACTTGAATTTGGGAACAACATCAGGTCTGATTTAATCCTGTTCCAGGTATAACTGGATGGCTACATTATCCCGGGGGCGTGTATGAAACCCTTCTCTCATTGTTTTACTCTAAATTATGTTTCTGCACTTACACTGAAAATATCTTACAATTCCTGAGAAAGTGTTTCCATGCACTTGAACTTAACTATATATATATACAGTGGGGCAAAAAAGTATTTAGTCAGCCACCAATTGTGTAAGTTCTCCCACTTAAAAAGATCAGAGAGGCCTGTAATTTTCATCATAGGTATACCTCAACTATGAGAGACAAAATGAGGGAAAAAATCCAGAAAATCACATTGTCTGATTTTTAAAGAATTTATTTGCAAATTATGGTGGAAAATAAGTATTTGGTCACCTACAAACAAGTAAGATTTCTGGCTTTCACAGACCTGTAACTTCTTTAAGAGGCTCCTCGGTCCTCCACTCGTTACCTGTATTAATGGCACCTGTGTGAACTCGTTATCAGTATAAAAGACACCTGTCCACAACCTCAAACAGTCACGCTCCAAACTCCACTATGGCCAAGACCAAAGAGCTGTCAAAGGACACCAGAAACAAAATTGTAGACCTTCACCAGGCTGGGAAGACTGAATCTGCAATAGGTAAGCAGCTTGGTGTGAAGAAATCAACTGTGGGAGCAATTATTAGAAAATGGAAGACATACAAGACCACTGATAATCTCCCTCGATCTGGGGCTCCACGCAAGATCTCACCCCGTGGGGTCAAAATGATCACAAGAACGGTGAGCAAAAATCCCAGAACCACACGGAGGGACCTAGTGAATGACCTGCAGAGAGCTGGGACCAAAGTAACAAAGGCTACCATCAGTAACACACTACGCCGCCAGGGACTCAAATCCTGCAGTGCCAGACGTGTCCCCCTGCTGAAGCCAGGACACGTCCAGGCCCGTCTGCGGTTTGCTAGAGAGCATTTGGATGATCCAGAAGAGGATTGGGAGAACATCATATGGTCAGATGAAACCAAAATAGAACTTTTTGGTAGAAACTCAACTTGTCGTGTTTGGAGGGGAAAGAATGCTGAGTTGGATCCAAAGAACACCATACCTACTGTAAAGCATGGGGGTGGAAACATCATGCTTTGGGGCTGTTTTTCTGCAAGGGGACCAGGACGACTGATCCGTGTAAAGGAAAGAATGAATGGGGCCATGTATCGTAAGATTTTGAGTGAAAACCTCCTTCCATCAGCAAGGGCATTGAAAATGAGACGTGGCTGGGTCTTTCAGCATGACAATGATCCCAAACACACCGCCCGGGCAACGAAGGAGTGGCTTCGTAAGAAGCATTTCAAGGTCCTGGAGTGGCCTAGCCAGTCTCCAGATCTCAACCCCATAGAAAATCTCTGGAGGGAGTTGAAAGTCCGTGTTGCCCAGCGTCAGCCCCAAAACATCACTGCTCTAGAGGAGATCTGCATGGAGGAATGGGCCAAAATACCAGCAACAGTGTGTGAAAACCTTGTGAAGACTTACAGAAAACGTTTGACCTCTGTCATTGCCAACAAAGGCTATATAACAAAGTATTGAGATTAACTTTTGTTATTGACCAAATACTTATTTTCCACCATAATTTGCAAATAAATTCTTTAAAAATCAGACAATGTGATTTTCTGGATTTTTTNGTATCTATATACAGTGGGGCAAAAAAGTATTTAGTCAGCCACCAATTGTGTAAGTTCTCCCACTTAAAAAGATCAGAGAGGCCTGTAATTTTCATCATAGGTATACCTCAACTATGAGAGACAAAATGAGGAAAAAAAATCCAGAAAATCACATTGCAGTGGGGCAAAAAAGTATTTAGTCAGCCACCAATTGTGTAAGTTCTCCCACTTAAAAAGATCAGAGAGGCCTGTAATTTTCATCATAGGTATACCTCAACTATGAGAGACAAAATGAGGAAAAAAAATCCAGAAAATCACATTGTCTGATTTTTAAAGAATTTATTTGCAAATTATGGTGGAAAATAAGTATTTGGTCACCTACAAACAAGTAAGATTTCTGGCTTTCACAGACCTGTAACTTCTTTAAGAGGCTCCTCGGTCCTCCACTCGTTACCTGTATTAATGGCACCTGTGTGAACTCGTTATCAGTATAAAAGACACCTGTCCACAACCTCAAACAGTCACGCTCCAAACTCCACTATGGCCAAGACCAAAGAGCTGTCAAAGGACACCAGAAACAAAATTGTAGACCTTCACCAGGCTGGGAAGACTGAATCTGCAATAGGTAAGCAGCTTGGTGTGAAGAAATCAACTGTGGGAGCAATTATTAGAAAATGGAAGACATACAAGACCACTGATAATCTCCCTCGATCTGGGGCTCCACGCAAGATCTCACCCCGTGGGGTCAAAATGATCACAAGAACGGTGAGCAAAAATCCCAGAACCACACGGAGGGACCTAGTGAATGACCTGCAGAGAGCTGGGACCAAAGTAACAAAGGCTACCATCAGTAACACACTACGCCGCCAGGGACTCAAATCCTGCAGTGCCAGACGTGTCCCCCTGCTGAAGCCAGGACACGTCCAGGCCCGTCTGCGGTTTGCTAGAGAGCATTTGGATGATCCAGAAGAGGATTGGGAGAACATCATATGGTCAGATGAAACCAAAATAGAACTTTTTGGTAGAAACTCAACTTGTCGTGTTTGGAGGGGAAAGAATGCTGAGTTGGATCCAAAGAACACCATACCTACTGTAAAGCATGGGGGTGGAAACATCATGCTTTGGGGCTGTTTTTCTGCAAGGGGACCAGGACGACTGATCCGTGTAAAGGAAAGAATGAATGGGGCCATGTATCGTAAGATTTTGAGTGAAAACCTCCTTCCATCAGCAAGGGCATTGAAAATGAGACGTGGCTGGGTCTTTCAGCATGACAATGATCCCAAACACACCGCCCGGGCAACGAAGGAGTGGCTTCGTAAGAAGCATTTCAAGGTCCTGGAGTGGCCTAGCCAGTCTCCAGATCTCAACCCCATAGAAAATCTCTGGAGGGAGTTGAAAGTCCGTGTTGCCCAGCGTCAGCCCCAAAACATCACTGCTCTAGAGGAGATCTGCATGGAGGAATGGGCCAAAATACCAGCAACAGTGTGTGAAAACCTTGTGAAGACTTACAGAAAACGTTTGACCTCTGTCATTGCCAACAAAGGCTATATAACAAAGTATTGAGATTAACTTTTGTTATTGACCAAATACTTATTTTCCACCATAATTTGCAAATTAATTCTTTAAAAATCAGACAATGTGATTTTCTGGATTTTTTTTCCTCATTTTGTCTCTCATAGTTGAGGTATACCTATGATGAAAATTACAGGCCTCTCTGATCTTTTTAAGTGGGAGAACTTACACAATTGGTGACTGACTAAATACTTTTTTGCCCCACTGTATATATATATAAAATATATATATATTTTTTTTTTTTTTGGGGGAGGGGTCTTTTGTAAACAGGATTTGTTGCTGCAGAATCCTTTAATTAAAACCTAAAATTTCCAACTAACTGTAAATCTTTTAAAGTAAAAAAGGCAAAATAATGTAAACAACTAAAAGGATTCTGCTTCTCAGGAAACATATTCCTTTACATACACACGTGTTTATATGTCAGCTGCTCAAAAAAAGAGAATAATTATTTTGGATACTTTAACAATAGAGGAAGTGAGAATCCAAATCAAGTAACAATGAAACTAATTGAAGCATAAATCACTGCTGAATTAAACTGAATAATAAATAAAGATGTTAGCTCATTAAAACATTTCCAGAAATAAATAATAAATAATGTCTGCGCTTCACTTTATGATTCTGATTAATACGAATCTTCGTACAGGAAGGATTTGTTTCCTGTGACGCCCCATTGGCAGAAAACCCCTTTAACAGTAACGAAGGGCGACTTTCACCCAACAGCCACTGGAAGGTTTCTCCTGCAGAGAAAACCCATTTGATAATAACAATTTGCTCACACGGTTGTTGGCTAACAACATTTATTGATTGGATTTTGTGTAGTGACGACTTTTCCTTTTAGTCAAATTAATAGAAGTAGATTACATCAGTCGAGCTGATGTCAGCTGGATAATTCATATCTTAATTGGCAGAAAAACAATTTACATTTGCTAATGGCTTTTCTAAATGGCTTTCTGTTTGGCGGCTATAGCTCGGCCTTCTCCCTGAGGGCCCTCTGGAACAGAATCCCTGGAGGAGCCTTGTCCCCCTCATGCATTAAACAGCTGACCATTGACCTGTCATGAAATTTTACGTCAGCTAACGAACTGGTTAATTCTTTTTAAACGCTTTATAGAACTTTTCCCATCAAATAAACAGCAGCTTTATACGCCGTCACTGATCACAGATGAAATCTGTTTTTGTTGCACTGGAAGCACAATGCTGTAAAACACCGTGCACATCAGGAACATCTGCAGCTGCAGCATTTTATGGATCTCCTGAATAAATTGTAGAGATGATGGGTTTGCTCTCTCTCTCTCTCTCTCTCTCTCTCTCTGTAAAGATATAGAGGATTCTGTACCCTTCACGGACTGAAGCAAAGCGTCTGTGAAGGCGATGGTGATCAGTCCTGACAAGTAAAATATGACCTTAAACATTACGAAGGACAGACACACAGAAACACTCAAAAAGTAGTGTCGGTGCGCGGAGGTGTTCGCGCTCAATCGGCATGTTTAAGTCAAAGTTTGCATGAAAAAAAAAGCAAAAGGTTTGTGTGGGTTAAGCATTCATATTCATGTGTCTCAGTAGGTGATACATTTGCTGAATAGTCAGGTATATGTGCACTTAATTCACTTTTGTGTCTTACTGCGAGGAGCACACCTCCTCCTATTCTTCCGCTCCATCGCTCAACAGCCAGAGCTTTCAGTTAGCTCCCCGGCCCTAATTAACTGCCAATATATGAATGTGCTAATCTGAGCTTTAAATCTTCAGTTCCTCTGACAAAAGCTTTTATAGACTGTCACGGCTGCATGATAAACAGCAGGACGGCTCTCTTGCCTGGTGGACACGGCGCCATCTAGGGATCAGATCCAGCAGATCAGGACCATCTGATATGGAGACTGTTTCCACGCGTATATAATTGTCACAATTTATTGGCAATTAAAGTTTATATCAAGGAGTTTTTTTTTAATTAATCTAAGCTGTAAAACTCTGCTGGACATTAAAAGTCTCCTCAGATTTCCTTCCATGAAGAGATTCAACGCCTCGTACTGTGATGCCAACAGAGGTTTTGTGAGTTTATGGCTTTATCTGTTTGTATCGGTGAGTGATGTTTAAATCTCTGTGTGTGACTGAGTGAGTGTGTGATTTATCTGTTACCTTGGGAGACAGGCCTTCTACTGAAGCCTGGCAGTGTTATTGGATCCAGCAAGAATTTCAATGAAGCAATAAGTGTCTCAACGTGAACCCAGTTCCCCGGGGTGGCTTCGTCCCCAACATCCCCAGCCCCCCCAGGTTCTCCTTTACGGACCAGACAGACGCCGGATTCTGGGAACAAATCAAGGCGTGTGATCTTCAAACCTCTCTCAGCCGCTGTGAAGGTGAATGCAGCGAAGCCGGAATGAAAATTTGAAAACTGATGATGGCAGATACTTGTTGATGCTGTCTGCAGAGGGTCAATGTGCACGCAGCTCAAACCAACCAGGGTATTGCAGAGATGATATAAAATGGTATAACGTGACCTTCTTACCATGACTTTGCAAAAACAAAGTCATTCAGTCTGTTTTATGGAATCAAATTTTGGATTTAAGCATCTGTTGCAATCAAAGCAGGAAACACTGATATGTGTTAAAGTCTATTTACACCAAACAGCTGACGTGTTAGAAGAGAAGACTAAATTCCATTTGATGTATAAAAACATGTCAACCATCCGTCTGTCTTTCATCCATCTGTCCTTCCATCCACCCATCCATCCTTCCTTTCATCCATCTATCTATCATCCATCCATCTGTCCTTCCTTCATCCTTCTGCCCACCCATCCATCTATCTATCCCTCCCTCCCTCCATTATCTATCCATCCATCCCTCCCTCCCTCCCTCCATTATCCATCCATCCATCCATCCATCCATCCATCCATCCATTCATCCATCCATCCATTCATCCATCCATCCATCCATCCATCCATCCATCCATCCA
>SSNP01000064.1:989670-1016924 GCA_006937955.1 Pachypanchax playfairii
TTCACACCAAGCTGCTTACCTATTGCAGATTCAGTCTTCCCAGTCTGGTGAAGGTCTACAATTTTGTTTCTGGTGTCCTTTGACAGCTCTTTGGTCTGTGGAGTTTGGAGCGTGACTGTTTGAGGTTGTGGACAGGTGTCTTTTATACTGATAACGAGTTCACACAGGTGCCATTAATACAGGTAACGAGTGGAGGACCGAGGAGCCTCTTAACGAAGTTACAGGTCTGTGAAAGCCAGAAATCTTACTTGTTTGTAGGTGACCAAATACTTATTTTCCACCATAATTTGCAAATAAATTCTTTAAAAATCAGACAATGTGATTTTCTGGATTTTTTTTCCTCATTTTGTCTCTCATAGTTGAGGTATACCTATGATGAAAATTACAGGCCTCTCTGATCTTTTTAAGTGGGAGGACTTACACAATTGGTGGCTGACTAAATACTTATTTGCCCCACTGTATTTGAAATGAAGTGTTGTAAAGTCTGTATCTTACTGGGCTGTGACTGAATGGAAACTATAAATTGTAAGAAAATATGCACATTTTTCAGTTCAAATATAAATATCCTTGATATAAACATTGGAATTTAATAAAAACACTTAGCTATAACATTCCTGATCTATTGAGAGGATAAAAGTTTTAAATTAGCCCTTCACCACCTTTTGGTATTTAACACGTCTTCCATGGTTCCACTCAAAAAGGCTCTTTGTCCCACAGCTGGTTTAACTCGTCATCCCATAGAAACTATATGTCATTACTTCTGTTAATTAGCATTAATATTTCTGAACAATCAACAGTTATTCTGCAAAAGCAGCAATAATTTTATAGTGAATGATAATATAGAACTGTGATGAGGGGATTATTGCTAATAATCGCCTTCTTTTACTGGTATTTATGTGAAAGAAAACGTGATACTGTAGCTGTTTAAAGAGACCATTTCATACACATTTCAGGACTTTGTGGTTATTTCTTAAGTATTAACCTGTAATATGAAACATTTTATATCTAAAAAAACGTCAGGAAACACTTATTAATTAATTAATTAATTAGCATCAGAACAAGTGACATGAAGAGGCTGAACAGATTGATAAGGAGGGCTGGTTCTGTCCTGGAGACTGAACTGGAGTCTCTTGAGTTGATTGTCCAAAGGAGGATGAAGAACATGATGGAAAACCCTCATCATCCTCTTCAGAACACAGTAACTCAACAACAGAGTGTCTTCAGTCAGAAGATTCTTCATAATCGGCTGCAGCACAGACCGTTACAGGAGATCCTTCCTGTCCACAGCTAGAACCCTCTACAGGAGATCCTTCCTGTCCACAGCTAGAACTCTCTATGGCTCCCTGAAAAAGAACTGAGCTACAACAACACTTGAATTTCCCTTCGGGGATTAATAAAGTATTTTTGATTTGATTGATTTGATTGATTAACAGACCTTTCAATCTGTCTGCGTTAAAATTTGGGTGGTTCCAGCTCCTTCCGTCAGGCTGCTTCTTCATATTCATTGTTCGAATTTGCTGGACTCTGATTGGCTAACAAACAAGCCTATCAGAGCAAGGTATACTGTTTCCTGCCACACTACGCATGGCAACGTCAGATGTCGTGTCTTTCTGTTTGCTACGTTATGCTGCAGCATTTTAGCTAGCAGCATGCTAGGCGTGATTTCAACTGCAGGAGCTGATGAATACTAACGAACAAATGAGTTGTGATGAAACAGATACAGGCCGTTCGAACTCGGGTTTTATCGCCACCTGCGTAGTTTGAGAGATAAAAACTGAAAGAGAAGTTGTTGACCTGTTTTCACACCCACTATGAAGGTAAGAACACCTGTGTCATCACAAAGACAGATTCCATGTTTAAAAAATTAGAAGGTGAAAACATTTCGTCTTCATGAGGAACTTTGAACAGTGAAATGAATCAAACATCAGATATTAGAAAAAACAAATATCTTCAATCACACCCCTATAGTCTATATTATTTGTGAATCTTCTTTTTTCTCTGAACCTCAGTTTTCAGATGTTCTTATAAGTTAGTGGAGGTTTAATGCATGTCTGTAACTCCGAGCTTCGCTGGCTTCACTCCTCTCTGCTTCATAAAGTAGATATTCATAACACTGAGTCATAATTGCTTTGACTATGTGGCAATTTTGTTCCTTTTTGTTATTAAGTCTTTTAAAAATGAGACATTTCCATTTAGAAAATGTTTCGATAAGGCTGCTTTAGAACTGTAAAATGCCAACACTTTCATAAGCTCTGACTATTAGCAGAAACCACTCAGCTGTCATGAAGAATTTTTTCTTTTTATTCTTCTGTACAAGACACCTCCAGCAGCTTCAAATAGCAAAACAAAAAGTTTTCCAAAAGGCCACAAGCCTCTACCAAAGGTATTCCTTTAAAGAGTTTTACTTGTGTTTCCAGATAAAAATTATCTACTATCCAAGAGAGACATTTACATTACAGCTGAAAAGAATCATTCACTGATTCTAGTGGGTTCAGAAAAGGCAAACGGACCTTTTTTCTTGGTTCTTTGAAATGTTTTGCTTCCTATTTGAGGAGCTTTTTCAATTCAAAATGAAAAGTGCAAGTTTGCAGCTTTTAAGCTTTAGTGAGTTGGTTTACAGAACAACCTCCCTCACCTTCCTACCAAGAATCGTTAGGGTCTTTGTTGACTCTTGAGAAAACTCCTTGAATCCGAAGCAAAATGTCTTCAAGAAACAAGAAAAAAAAAAAAGTATGTGAATGGTTGTACGTCTCAATGTGGCCCCGAGATGGACAGACAACCTGTCCAGGTTGTACTTTGCCTCTCACCCAATGACCTGTAGAGATAGACACTTGTCCCTACAACCCTGAACAGAAAGACGTGGGTAAAGGACATGGCTGACTAGACTGAGAACATTCACCACCACTGGTGCATGTATAAAATCCCATCTTTACTTTTAGGATCTTTTACATTCAGTATGTTTACATGCAGCAAAATAAATTCGAATCATTGCCTTCGTCCCACTGAAATCAGACTTTTGAAATGCATGTATACACCTTAGCTTGAACCGAACTGGACTTTGAAAAGTCTGATTAAACTACCCAGATAATGAGATTGGAAACTGGATTTTCTCTTCATGTTAACAGCAGTTTTGAGATGCCCCGCCCCTTCAGGAAATTATGCAACATGGAAATCAATAATAATAATATCATCGCCACAAGCTTCTGCGTACATCTGCTATGTAATAATGTCAAACAGTAGTTTGTAACTAATGTAAATGGTAAATGTTCTAGTCATTCAGACCACTCAAAGCGCTTTCACACTACAAGGTTTTTTGCATTCACCCATTCACACAACCCGATATGTAAACCGGGGGGCAACATGGGGTTCGGTGTCTTGCCCAAGGACACTTCGACATGTGGCGGTGGAAGCCGGTATCGATTCACCAACCTTCAAGTTGGAGGACAACCGCTCTAACCACTGAGCCACAGCCGCCCCTAATGTACTGTGCTGCAGCGTCATTGTCGTCCATTTTCTACTCTGTTTGCTTCACTCATGTTTCTTTGTGTGACACGAACCGGAAGCACGTCAGATGAGGTGTCGCCACCTACTGGAGCGGTGGTGAGTGCACTTTTTTTTAATAATTCACTTCTCGGAGTGACATGTAAACCTGGACACAGCTCTCAACAGGGGGTTAATCAGTTTGATTTCAGCTAATAGCTCAGCTTAGATGTGCATAGAAACGTACTGACTGATTATAAAATATCGTATAACCCATGTTAGCATAATCCTGCTAATAACTCTTTAAATCTGAGATACCTTCATTCAAAGAGGCCCTGGCCTCTTTGGCTGATTAGCTCCTCTGTCTAGTCCTCTCCAGCAACTGGTGGGATTTCTAGATATCACCCGCTTCCTCCGTGTGTTTCAGGACAGCTGTCCTTGTCCTCACTTCATTAGCTCTTTGCAGTGAGGTTTGGAACTCATGCTCATTTCTTTATCCTTGTTCCTCTTCAATTACTAAACAAGAGAGCAGATTTCTCTGGTGAACATTAAGAACAGTGAGTCAGAAGTTGTTTTTCATTCTGGATGTTGAGTTTTAAAAGTTTCCTTAGCTTCCACATCTTCTGCATCATACCTGAGTTACATGTCATTACCTGCTTGCTTATCCTGCAGCAGCTTCTAGGAGCAATCTTTCACCAGAATGTCCTCATTCCTCAACATCTTTTTATAGTTCATTTATTAAGCATTTCATAAAAATACATATTCTTGTTTTTTTATTTTTAAATACATAAAAAAAAAGATAGAAATGTAAGTAAAAAAATGCCAGTACAATAAATGTGATGTAAAACAGGAATATGTTCATGATAAAGATGGAATCTTGTTGAAAAGGCACCAGACTTTTAGTAGAGCTCCTTCATTAGCACAGAGACATTGGCACGAGCCCTGATGACAGAATCTGTGTTTAAATCAGCAGTTGAGCAGCTAGAATGTAAAAAGGTAACAGTTTAATAAAAAAAAACACATTTAGTAAAGTGCTTATTAAACACTTTACACTTGAGTCTCCTTAACAGTGAACAGATTTATGTCTTTGTTAAAGGGTTTCTAGAAGTTAACTATGGAATCTCCTGAGAACCATGAGTCACATCCTTCTTGAGGTAATCAGAGAAGAAGATTCAGTTTAAGGCTTCTTGGTGGAGTTCAGCTTCGCTTGGATGAGCACCATATAGGAAGAGACGTCCCATGTTTGGGATTTTAAAAAATCCTCATATAAAGGTACAGTGAAGTAACGAGTCAGGTCCCGTTGTCTTTGGTATCGTTCAAGTCCGAACTGGTCAAGTTTTTGGGAGACGCTGTTGAAGAAAAAAAAAGCAGGAAGACCAATTTACACGTCATCAGATGACCTTTTAGACACTGATTTATCAACGGTTTGGGGTTGTTACTGAAACATTGTACAGTTGGACACGTACATTTAAAGGTTTAAGATCACACTAAATGCATCTGTAAAAGTTATAGTGCATTTTAGATACATCCTGAAATTTCACCCAAAAGTCAATATCCCTCATTTTTGGGAGGCGTGAGGGTTCAGAACATACCAGTGATGCTTCTATTTGCTTTCTCTTTATTTTCCTGCACAGACAGTCTGAACAAGAAGCATTTCTTCTTTTGTCCCCAGAGATTTTATTTTAAGAAGTTAGTGCATACTCACATAGTGAGTCCGACCTCATCGTACTGCTGAGGAATGTGTTGGAGTCTTTAATGGAGGAAGTCAGAGCAGCTAATCTTAAGCTCCTGGAGGTGGCGTCCAACTTCTCATCCTGGAAAGGCAGAGAAAAGGTTTCATATTTCAGTCTGCAACACGAGCAACAATAACATCTCCTGATGAAACAAAATAAATTCAGGATTTGAATCCATCTTCTGGAGAAAAAGGGGTTATGACAGAGAACAATGTCTACCTGTTACACGGAAGCTGTTTCTTTTCACAGATCAAATACGAAAAGATTCCTTCCATCCATTTTCTTTAAACAAACCTCGAGTGAACAACAGCTATTAGGCTAATGCAATTGCCACTTATCACTCAACACAGGAATCATTTAAGCAAAGCAAGAAGGTAATCTAGAGGAGTAAAGTGACTGTATGACTGTTTAGTGGAGGCTGCAAACTGCTGATGGCAATCAGCTGTCATTTGTGACGTCTTAATGGCTCCCGTGACTGTTTTATAGCAAAGAACATGAAGGTAGCAATTAACAGAAGCTGGTAATGTTCAGGGTTTGTTTGAGTGTACACTTGTGCTGCTCCTCACTTCGACCAACAATGATACATTACGGCCTTGTGAAATTATTCATGTATTCACACAACTTGTAAATGAGGTGCAGTGCAACACACTTGCATCTGTGTGGGTGAGTCAGGCTCATAAATGGCTCTCAAACTCAGACGATCCTGACTGTTTGAAATCTGCTGTGATGTTAGGGATGGAAATAGAAACTCCAGAGTCGGATCTCAGTGGGGATTATTAAGTTCTTTCCCAAACTGTGAGTATGTGAGAGAGAGACATACTCTGTACTCTTGGATTCTATGTTTGGACTCGTCCAGCTGGCGTTGCAGGTCCCGGACGATCTCTTTGTATTTGATATAGCGCTGTTCCACAATCTCCTTCTGCTGTTGTGATTCCTGTACAAACCAAACAAAGTCTGTCATTTTAACCCACCAAAAGTAACTAGAGCTCAACATCCTAACAGTCCTCAGTACTGCATATATTTCAAGTGCAACCCTGGAAAAATAAAATGCTCGAATATCGACCCATGTGGAGCTTATTTAAACCTACCTCCAGGTCTTTGAAGTCCTCCATCAGACATTTTTTCTCTGGAATTGATTCTAAGTGCTCGAGTGCTGCTCTGGTGTTCTGTCAAGCGCATACGCAAAAGTAGTATGAAAGGAAATATTAAGCAAACTCAACAAAAAATATAAACATACCTGAAACTCAACAGCGTGTAACAGAATAAAAGGCTCAAGATGATGACCAGAAAACAAACAAAAACAAGACGTGTAAAAAAACTGTGAATAACTATGATGAGTAAAAGCCGAGGGAACTTTACTACGACATAAAACCAATACCTGAAGGAATAATTAGTAGTAAATATTAGGTGACTTGCTGGAATTTTGAATCTTTAAACCATTTCTTTTAAAACAGTCAGAGTTGTTGCAGGAACTCGTCTTAAACCGTTTTTGATTTAGTTTCTTTGAGTCATGTAAGAAAACTTTGGGAGCGACCTATAAAAATACACTGTATGTGATGAGAGATATAAAAGAGACAAAACTGTGAATAAAAAGAAGGTAGATGCAAGCAAATTATAACACAAAGCACTTAGGAAATTTGCACAACAATCACACAATGTCTTGATTTTTTTTTTTTGCAGACATTTGAAGAACTGTCGAAAGCAGCAATTCTGTGTGATTCAAACAGGAAAATGGCTTATTTTCTTACAATTTTTGGTCTAGACGCCAGCAGTCACAGCCCAGTTGGATACTGGCTTTATGTTTCTCACTTGTATTCAAGAAAAACGTTGCAGCATGAGAACAAAAAAGAAAGGAATATTTAAATATGGTAAACTGGGACTTTTATTTTGACATCTACAAACAAACTCTGTACATGTTTTAAAGTCTGAATAAAAACCTTTAATTTAGAAGATTGATCAGAGACTGAGAACAACCTAAAACCACTTTCACAATCTAGTTCAGCCCTAATTGGTCTCTGTTTTCTGTACATATTCTGTACAGTGTTAGAGTGAATATGTGCACAAACATGATGTTATTCTGCCTGGTCAAATCCACAGACAATTACAGGGAAACAAGCATTTTAGCTGCAGTGCACTCCTTCCTGTTCACGTTGCAAAGGACTGGCTGTTAGAAGGCACCACACTGCGTGCTGAACTAAATGGCACGCTGACATAGACTGATAAGATTTGCTGGATGATCCGGGGCATCCAGGCTGAGCGGAGAACGGGTCAATGTGTCCTACCACTGCAGCAAACAGAACAGAAAATGTGGGAGCTGATGGAGGTCCGAGGCATTTCTTCAGCTAACTGAAGGCTGAAACTGACGAGCACGTTGTGTAACAGATGGACAGTGATCCGGAGACAGGTTTATTCATTTGTTTGTTTAGTTTTTTTAAGTAAAGTAAGGGGTGAATACACCCTCAGTGGCGCTAACTAATTTCTGGCTGACATCTAATGGCTGATTAAGGATGCTGGCAGTGGCCATTAGTACTGCGGGTGGAGGGATCGATACTGTATTGTCAAGAAAACTCAGTTCTAAGCACCATCAGTAAGACTTATGATGATTAACGGAGCTCTGAGCCTTGACTAAAACAATTATTTCTAACGCTGTGTTAGCCTCTTCTGGTTACAGCCTTGTGTGAACCTGCTTACACGACCAAGTCACAGACTCTAAAACTCAACGTGTCAACAAACGACCTTAAAGTCTCATTTCAATCCAGGACACTTGGTGACGTTTATTTATTTTTTAAATAAACCGGTATTAGAACTATAAAGATATAAACAAGTAAAGCTTACCATTTCCAGATCCAACACACGATCCTAAAAAGAGATAAAACACAGTCATAAAATTTCACATAAATCTAAGATTAACATGAGTAACGTTTAACTCATTCAGTGCCACTTTCACTTGAGCATTTTTACTGATTTAGAAGGCTCACATAATATTTTGTCCTATATATGTAAATTCTGAAACCACCATCAGAAACATTAGTCTTTCTTCTATCAGCAGCAAAAAATAAATAATTTCTACCATTTTCTGTTATTTAGTAATCTGCAGTACAAAAAAACAACTTTAATCAAAATTCACCTGTTTCAGGACTAAAAGCTGAGATAAAGAGCTTTTTGTGTAAAGGTTTTTCAAGCAGATCAGTGACTTTGATGTAAATTAATATTTCATGTTTCAATGATTCATGCAACATCCGAACTATGTTTTACTTCTATGAAAGTAAAAAAACAACAGTAAAAAANCTGTGTGTGTGTGTGTGTGTGTGTGTGTGTGTGTGTGTGTGGGTTTGTATTTCTGACATCCTGAGGACCCGTTTCCTGACTTTTACTTTCTTTCTGGGGTCCGAGGGTTCTTGTGGGGACCGAAGCCTGGTCCCCATGAGGGGGACTCCCCTTTTTAGGGTTAGGGGTTAGGTTTATAGGTATGGTGTGAATAGAGTTTTAGTTAGTGTTAGGGTTAGTTATAGATCAGTAATGGTTAAAGTTAGGAAAAGGGTTTGGGTTAGGTATAAATCTAGTTACTAAAATCAATGGAAGTCAATGGACGGTCCCCACAAGGATAACAAAACACACTTGTGTGTGTGTGTGTGTGTGTGTGTGTGTGTGTGTGTGGGTTTGTATTTCTGACCTCCTGGGGACCCGTTTCCTGACTTTTACTATCTTTCTGGGGTCCGAGGGTTCTTGTGGGGACCGAAGCCTGGTCCCCATGAGGGGGACTCCCCTTTTTAGGGTTAGGGGTTAGGTTTATAGGTATGGTGTGAATAGAGTTTTAGTTAGTCTTAGGGTTAGTTATAGATCAGTAATGGTTAAGGTTAGGAAAAGGGTTTGGGTTAGGTATAAATCTAGTTACTAAAATCAATGGAAGTCAATGGACGGTCCCCACAAGGATAACAAAACACACTTGTGTGTGTGTGTGTGTGTGTGTGTGTGGGTGTGTATTTCTGACCTCCTGGGGACCCGTGTCCTGACTTTTACTATCTTTCTGGGGTCCGAGGGTTCTTGTGGGGACCGAAGCCTGGTCCCCATGAGGGGGACTCCCCTTTTTAGGGTTAGGGGTTAGGTTTATAGGTATGGTGTGAATAGAGTTTTAGTTAGTGTTAGGGTTAGTTATAGATCAGTAATGGTTAAGGTTAGGAAAAGGGTTTGGGTTAGGTATAAATCTAGTTACTAAAATCAATGGAAGTCAATGGACGGTCCCCATAAGGATAACAAAACACACTTGTGGGTGTGTGTGTGTGTGTGTGTGTGCGCGTCACGTCAAGCTGAAGACATCACAAGCCCGAAATGACGAGCCGGAACAAAAACCGCAACACCTTCGGCACAATATTCGTTCCCAGTAGATCCGGTAGACACGCTGGAGGGATTTTATCCATGTAACAAACTCCACCAACTTCTCAATTCCATCAATTCTATACTGTTTGTAATAACTCTGAACAATGAGATAGCTTCACAGCCGCTTCACAGACTCTGAATCTCCCTTCTGCCTTCATCGTCTGTCTCGTCCTGACTGCTTGGCTCCTCCCCCCCTCCACATGCCTTTATAACGCGGTAAGAAAGGAAGATCTCACCCAGAGAAATGCACCACTTCCCCCCGCAGAATCATAGGACTAAATACAGCATGTAACGAGTTCATATTCAGCGAGCAGCTGCCCCAGAATGCTTTGCGAGATTTAAGCTAATAAAAGCTGTTGAGACGTCAAGACGTCAATGGCACTGAATGAGTTAAATAGAGTGCTAGTAATTGGAAGCTGTTGCCTTACAGCGAGATGGTCGTGGGTTCGAAACCAGCCAGGACCGATCTGCATTGAGTTATCATGTACTCCCACTGCATGAGTATGGCAAGCGGATACTTTCAAATATTGCCCATTTTTGAACAAGTAATTTCCCCAAATATGCCAAAAAAAAACTTTAAAATGCAGTTTTACCTACAGCTGGCTCCTCCAAAAGATTTTCTCTGCCACTAAAATTAAACCACAGTTGCCCAATGAATGAGCAGGAATTGCATAAATTGTTTCCTGCAAAGAATCTGCTTTTTAAAAAACTTTCACAGTGATGCTTCATGCATTTTAGAACTGAATGTTTTTCATTTTTATATATTTTATGAATTTTAATGCATCTCAAATAAAAGGATAACTAGTGCTGTCAGCACCTTTGGGAGGGGCCAGCAGGACCTACACTAAAACACAGTTAAGCGCTGTAAAAAATGTGTTTTAAAGGGGTTTTCAGCAAATTTGGGGAAATACACATGGGGAATAAGCAATATTTGAAAGTATCTGCTTGCCAAATTTGTATGGGTTTTCTACAGTCCAGCTTCTTCACACAGACCAAAAATATACTTGATAAGTTAATTGGTAACGCTAAATTGGCACTCAGTGTGTGGTTGTATGTATATATGTGGCCCTGTGATGGACTGGCGACCTGACCAGGGTGAAAACCCGCCTCTTGCCCAATCACCACTGGAGACAAACATTGGCTCCTTGCGATGCTGAGCAGGAACAAGCAGGTAAAGAAAACTGACGTTTAAATAAACAGTACACGTGTGTGAAACAACGAGTCCAGCTCAGGATCAGTGAGAAGAAAATAAGTAAATGCATGTGAAGGGTGAAAACACTTGGAAATGAGGGAGGAATAGGCTGTTCGAACTTAGTAACAGGAGGAAATTCACAAGCTCGGGAGAGTCTGTAGCACACAACGGGCTTCTTATCATGCACACAAAGACAAAACGCTCAATCCACTCCTGCAGCTCCTGACTGATGTTCCCTCGCTAACGATGCATAAGTGATGCTCTGCCTCTTATCTGCCACTCAAACACACACCTGCTTCTCCCTCCAGCCGGCTGCCGTTCTCTCCCTCTGCCTGGAACGTGTTGATCGTTCCTAACAAGGGGCTCGTTTTTCCCCCCATCAGTTCATCCCTAACTTCTATTGAACTCATCTATGTCCCTTGTGCTACCAGCTTTTTCTCTTCACATGTAAATCATCTCCTTTGCAGACACTTTAGCATATTTGTATGTGTGTACACATCTGCTTTGCATTTCAATGGAAAGCAAAGCAGCTGTGAGGTTCTGTGAGGAGCTGGGGGGTGGGGTGGGGGGCGAAGTCCACTCCAGCCTAGGTGAGTGGGTGGCCTGCCAAGTGTAGCTGCTTTGAAAAGCAGGCAAGGCCTTCAGTGGCTTTTAAACTCCAAGGTTTTGTGACTGCAGTAATTAGCTGTAAGCCTACAAGGAGTGTGTCAGACTCACAGCTGTGCAGAAATTTTGGGAATACAGAATTCAGATTTCCCTAAACTAGACAGATCCTCTGGAAAAAAAATCACATGTAAAAAGGACACAGTGTATATGTAATAAATTGTCTCCTTGTACTGTGGAAATTGGATTATATGGACAAAAAATGTGCAGACAAACAGATAGTGCATGGAATAATAAGGACACATGAATCTGACCTGAAGGCTTCTCATTTCCTCCTCCTTCCTGCGACTCCTTTCCAACAGCTCTGAAATGAGGAGACTGTGTAAGATAAGATGCAGCTGATAAGCAGAGTTCTCAGATCCCTGTTAATAACTGAAGTCCAAACTGTCTTTAAGAAGACAGAACAGAGTTTACTCATTTATTTGCTGTGGGCTCCCTCTGCAACAGACATCACGACAGTAAAAACAGATTTTGTGTCCGGACTGCAGCTGCACTCGTTTAGTCTGTTGCTGTAATTTGTATGTGATTACATCAGATTTGTAGGTCCAGACATCACTTAGCATAGGCTGGTGCATCGATTTCCATTGTAACAAACTGATTCTCAGTAATATTCAGATTTACAAATAACACTGCGACTCTAACGTCTCCTTACAAACGTCTCTTGAGCAAAATTGTATCTAGTAATTGAATGTGCCGATGTCCCCTTATTATTTTTCTGTGATGCTGTTAAACCAGCGATGACTGCTACTCATCATTTGTGTCATCATTGGTGTATAAGACATGTGCATCTGCACAGAAAAGTTCAAAAAGTATGAAACCAGTTGCACTTGCATCTCCCTGCGTTGTGCGACAAATTTCAAATTGTTCCATTTGCGATCTATCATGAAAATTTTATCAAAATCCATCCAGATGTTTTTGTGTTATCTTGTTAACAGACAGACAAACAAACCCTAATGAAAACATAACCCCTCTGCCACCACATGGCGGCTGGAGTCTTTTGGTGTAAATCACAACATGGGGGGGATTAAAGCCGGGCTCACACTGCCTACGGAACGGCTTCGGTCCGGCTTCGGTGCGGTTTTTCCGCAAGCTACCACTCACATCTGCTCCAGATAGGGAGTGCGGCCAGCTCCGGTGCTGGGTGCGTAAAACGTCACCCGCGAGAACAGAAGTTCACGTGGGTTATCGTTTTGTCGGGACTTCACACGAGAACACGTCCATTATTTAGCAAATGTGTGAAAAGGTGTTGTGCTGCACACTTTCGGGACCCTGTGTCACCAGGTGTGATGTAGTGTTTACATTTCCTATTAGCGCGTGTGCTGTCTAAAAAGAAGAGTCAAGTTACAATTGTTCGTACACTCGTTTATTTTGAAAAAACACCGGATATTCAAGCCACACTTCCTGTATAGTTCGTCAGATTTCATCAAACTTGACGCGGAGTGACTCCGGCGTCCGGAAAAAATTGATCCTTGCGGATTCTTTCCGTAGTGCCGTACAGCCCCCGTAACCGGACCCGCACCGCACGGAGCTACTGTGAGCCTTCAAAAGGGATTTTAATCTAACGGAATACCTGCGGGGTCCGCACCGGACCGGATCCGGATGCAGTGTGAGCCCGGCGTAAGCTACATGGCGGAGGTCTGCGCTCTACGAGTGCTTTTCTAGAAGCATTTCTCCAAATATTGCAGTAAAATTATTTACAACATGGATTCAGAATAATTTAAAAAAAAAAAAAAAAAAAAGGAAGATAGAATTGAGTAGGGCTGGGCGGTATACTGGTTTGTACAGAAAACTGGTGTTTATTTTGGTTATGATATGAATTTTTCCACATACTGCTATACCAGTCAACAATATCTGGAACACTGGTGGTGGGAAAATATTTCTGCGGGGGCCGATTTCAGTGCTACACGCTAAGACCACATGTGAAAAATAAAGTTTTTAAATAAAGAATGGCTGCTGGCGGGGGCTGTAACAGCGACTTACAGATTACTGACACAGAACAACTTATTCCAAAAAGAGGAGCCACGTCTGTAATATGGAATTTTTTCAACTTCAAAATGTCGGAGATGGATCAAACAACTATCATTTGTGGTAGCCGGTGGCGGTAATACTAGCAACTTAACGTAACTGCTGCCCCCTTTTGGCAATCATATTTTGAAGCGGCTGTGCCACAAAAACATGGTACCAAGCATATGACAGTGAAATGGGCTAAAATATCATCAAATACCGTAAAACCGATATAATTTAGAAAAAAATGTGATGACATTTTTTTTTTGCCTTCAATTGAGCTGTCTTAACAGTTTTCCTCATAAAATCACAAAGTTTCACAAAATTTTACCCAGGAGGCGTAAAATTAAGAGTTCACAAAATGTTAATCTGCTTCCATCTGCTTTGCAGCATTACAGAATATGCCTTCTTTTAGATGGTTGAGATCACCGATTAATAAAACATGTTAATATCCCTGTGTCAAGTAACATTTAAGCACGTTTGAAATCACAGAGTGTGAGGAGATCCTTTCTGACAGAGAACTCATGATTAAATTATATTAGAGAGAGAGATTTTATCATGGCCTTGCTGTATATGTTGACAATTGGTCACAAGTTGATCTAACTCTGAAATGATATATAGACGACTATGTAAAAGGGCGGCCGTGGCTCAGGCGGCAGAGCGGGTCGTCTGGCAACCGGAAGGTCGCTGGCTCAAATCCCTGCTCTGCCCAGAGGAAAAGATCGCCTGGCCTGGCTGTTGTGTCCTTGGGCAAGACACTTAACCCACTGTGCCTGTTTGGTGGTGGTCGGGGGGTCCGGCGGCGCTAGTGTCTGGCAGCCTCGCCTCATCATCACCAAACGTGTGAGTGTGTGTGTGTGAATGAGTGAATGACATACTGTAGTGTGAAGCGCTTTGGGGGTCGTAGGACCTGAGTAGGCCTGTCGCGATAATCAATAAGTCAATTAATTGCGCGATAAGAAAAAATGAGCACGGTAAGTTTTTTGGCCGCGATAAATTTCTCTCACTTTACCCAGCACAAGCTCTTAATTGACAGCCAGCTTGTCCTGCTGCGACACCTCCCTGCCAGCAGATGGCGTCTGTCATCACAACAACTGTAGAGTGTAGACTGAGTGCATGGATGTATGACTGTGTTGCACGAGAGCTATTAGCTGTGCTATTAGCTCAGAGCTAATAAGAGGAAGCGGTGCCTTCGCCCCATACGTTGAAGAAATTCGCTGCTCGTGAGTTGAAGCAAGCCCAGAGCGAGCTAATAAAAGGCCGATGGAATTAGTTTCGAAGCCGAATATAACTGCTGCAGTGTGGGAGCACTTTGGTTTTATAGCAAATGACCGCGGTGAACCAGTTAACTTGTGCGAACCAGTATGCCGCATGTGTTTTAAGAAAATACAACAACAATACAACAAACTTGCATCTGTACTTAAGACACAACCACCCTCTGCGGGCTTGTGCTTTTATTTACATGATATATTTTTGGTGGTATTTTTTTGTTTGTTTACTGAAGTACTAATTGGTAGTTTTGCTGGTTTCCCTGTCTGAACCCCATATTTAATATTTTTTGAAGGGGAATTTTGTTTAGAGACTTTATTTATCCCATTTATTGTTTTTGGCTGTGTTTGGTTTTTGTTCATTAACAATGAGACTGAGAATCCATTCTATTTATCATTTTAGTTTGGTTGTAAAATTTCTTTCAGTTCCAGTGGAAAAAGTTTTTTTTTTTTTTTTTTATTAAAGTTTATTGATCTTTGAAAGGGTGTACTTGCATTATTATAGAATTAACATTACATTAGTCAAATGGTTTCAAAATGCCAGTATTGTCATTTAGTACAATATTATCGTTTATCGCAATAAATTTTGAGACAATTAATCGTACAGCAAAATTTGCTATCGTGACAGGCCTAGACCTGAGTAAAGCGCTATACAAGTACATGCCATTTACCATTAAAAGGAACGTTAGTTAAGTACATTTATTTTCAATAGATAAAGACACAGTGATGGGTGGAAATAACTTTTGCCACAAGAACTTTCTGATGACCTGAAACAACACAAATCCCTCTAACTGGATGTTGTATAAGACTGTTAACTCTTAACACACATATTACTACGATCGAGCAAGGTGTTGACATTTTATAACTATGTTAAAGAGGCCATTTTTATGCAAATTTTATGACTTTGTGGTTATTTCTTAAATATTAACCTACAATATGAAACATTTTATATCTAAAAACGTTAGGAAACACTGATTAACAGACCTTTCAATCTATTTGTGTCAAGATTCGGCTGGCTTCGTCAGGATTTCAGGCTGCAACTCATTAATATTCATTATTTGTACTTGATGGACTCAGATTGGCTAACAAACTAGCCTATGAGAGCAAGGTATACTGTTTCCTGCCCCGCTGCACATGGCAACATTAGACATTCTCTCTTCCTGTTTGCTACGTCTTATGCTACAGCTTTTAGCCAGCAGCATGCTAGGCGTGGTTTCAACTGTGGGAGCTGCCAAATACTAACGAGCTAAGGAGTTGTGACGAAACAGATACAAACTCAGGTGTAATTGCCACCTGCGTAGTTTGAGAGATTAAAGCTGAAAGAGAAGTTGTTGACCTGTTTTCACACCCACTATGAAGGTAAGAACACCTGTGGAGCTAAAATATTCAACAGAAACCTCAGAAAAAAACATTTTTAATGGAAGGGCCTCTTTAGCAATTTGGCGTTGATGAGGCCAGGTAACAGCTCTCTTCCTGCTTTCCAACAGCTGCAGTACCTGCAGCAACTTCTGATGCTTCCGCATAAAAGTCACCAGTTACCACAATTACACATTAAACCATAACACCAGCAGGTCTCTGTGCAATGTAGAAAATGCAGACTGTACTGTAATTCAACAATTAATGAAATTAATTCACTGATTTCAGTGTGTAAGCACAGCTAAGCAAGTTTCTAATGTTTCATTTTAAATTTTGGCCCTTGCAGCCTTGTTTGAGTTCCCTGTTCACGAACGCACAGTCAAAAGTCTGCTATGGCAAAGAGGTTTGCTATAACAGCAAATTTCTCCAAAAAATTATTAAATTTGATGCTTAGCACAAAGTTCAGAGCATTACAATGTTTACACTTGGGAAGTTGGAAATAAGTGTCCTGCAAGTTTTTTCACCACAGTGCAATAAAATTGAATTCGGGAGAAAATACAATGGAATTTATTAAAATATAAAACCAATTTCATTGGACACGAGTCACTGTTTATTCCTAACTACAACTTGGAGGGGTGACATGACACGACAGTCAGAAATATTATGTCAAAACCAAATAATCATCTATACATGAATGTTTACAAGCAATGATAGCAAAAACCTTTAATGGGAAGATTATATAAATGCTGTTTTTAGCTCAATTTCAGCAGCCAGTGCATGACGTCATCAGAAGTATGGCGCTGTAGGGGTGATGCATTTACCAAATTTACAGAATCAAGCTAGAACTTTTCTCTTACTCTGTGAACATGGATTGATTTTTGGAGAGTTCTGGTTCCAGTGTTGACTTTTATTACTGAGCCAAGAGAAGCCAGTACCAATGCAGGAGCTGTTGGAGCGATTTGACTATTTTAGCCATTTACGTCAGATAGTTCCTGTAATTTGCATAATTCACCTGGTGCAGTTTGCTATCATTTCATTGTGTCATTTCTAGAACTGGTTCATGCTTTGAGTTTTTTTCTTTTGGCACTGAGTGTAATCCCTGCAGACAGCTGCTCAGCATTACATCAAGCAGATCATCTGTTAGCATGTTTATTGTATGTGCTGGAAAGTTTTGCTGCTGGTTTCTTGCTGGTGAAACTGAATCACTGATATTTTTGTAAAGATTATTTGTGCTGTGTGTGAGACCGTGGTTCCTTCCAGCTGACAGAGTTGTTCTGATGAGAGACGCTGCAGGAGTCAGTGTATGTAATAGATCAAAGTTGCCAAAATTGTTAAAAAAAATTTTTTTTTTTTCTAGGAGAATCAGCTCGGGTTGAAACTTGCAACACAGTGAAACGTGTCTAGCAAATTGTTTTTTATTACAAGATTTGCCAAAGTTGTAAAAACGCATATATTTTTCCCCATCAACTCAGTGTTGTAGTAACCTTGCCTTGCAAGATGGATTCTCATGAGATTTGAAGTTTTCCAAACCCCTGGAAATCCATGCTAAAACATTCTCCGTAAAAAAAAAATTGGACCAATCATGTGTTAGCATTGTGCTTTGGGGCAATGTTCCGGTATGATTGGCAGCAAGTGCCCAGGCAGGCAAAGCAAAACAAATATGGCTGCATTGGTGGACGCACATGTATAAGCAGCTATTGAATCTGTTTTAGAAGAACTAGAGATGATTTCTCCATTAAAAAATGAGCAAAAGGAAGAACTTTTTTTTTCGTGTCACCCCTCCTTTAAGTTATCCATATTTCTCTTTTAAAATAGCATATCTAACAAATTAAAAGCTTGAGCTTGTTTTAAAATTGGTAAAAAAAGGGGGCAAATATTGGTCGACCACATCCTCAAACAAAAATGAAGAACTCTCCTCAGGTCACATCTCTCAACAGAAATGTTCGAACCCCCCAAATACCACTCCTTTCAATGGAACAAACTTCCAGGGTCTCCAAACTCCAAGTCTGTTTCAATCAATTCAGAAACCAGCTGAAGAGCGATAGTAGTGCTGCTATCTTTGCTGACTCAGACATTTCACCTGCAAGCTGCAGTAAGGCAGAACCAGTGTTATCTCCACATGCAGGAGCAGACCTGCTTTCAGGAGAAGAAGCCAACGGGGAGTTAGTTCTGTACAAGGTCTGAGGGAAAATAAACAGACTGCTGCTCCACACCAACACATTCACTGACAGAAGAACTGCTTGAATTTTAACACAAGTGCCAGTAACAGCTAATTTGTTGAGATAAATCAACAGCACCCAAGAGTTTCTCAGAGTTTCTTTGTTATGTTGCACTGCTTGGATAAATACCATTATTTCAAACGTACCGTGTCATTTCTAAAAGGTCGGACTCTTGTGATGTTGCTTCCTGTTTTGCTTTGCAGGGACATGATGCTAACTTGGATGGGGCAAAACTGAGAAAAGTAGAGTTGATCAAATCCCTTTAGTTTAAATAAACAGATGTTGCTGTGATGACACATATAATGCTTTAGCTCTAATTAGCAAATGTAGCATATTAGTGCATTCCCCTGCAGTAACAACAGATGGCTACTTATCTAACAATACTGATTAGACCAAATAATTTGAGGGTGAATAGTAGGGAATCTGATTGAATCTGAGGCTGATTAATAATAGCGATAATAACACCTCCCATTATTCTGAAAATCTTTGAAATGAGAAATCCTCATAATTTTTTTTTACAAAGGCAGTTATCTTCAATTTAATGCAAAATAATCCCTTATTTTAATGACCTTAGTGTTGCATTTCCCAGATGCATTCAACTTATATAAAGTCCCCTATCAATCTAAAATAAATTATCTTATTTACACAAGGTCAAAACAAACTTAAACTTAAAGAGGCCCTCCATTAAAAATGTTTTTTCTGAAGTTTCTGTTGAATATTTTAGCTCCACAGGTGTTCTTACCTTCATAGTGGGTGTGAAAACAGGTCAACAACTTCTCTTTCAGTTTTTATCTGTCAAACTACGCAGGTGGCAATAACACCCGAGTTCTCCCGAGTTCGAACGGCCTGTATCTGTTTCGTTGCAACTCCTTTGCTCGTTAGTATTTATCAGCTCCCGCAGTTGAGACCACGCCTAGCATGCTGCTGGCTAAAAGCTGTAGCATAAGACGTATCAACCAGGAAGAGAGGACGTCTGCTGCTGCCATGTGCAGCGGGGCAGGAAACAGTATACCTTGCTCTCATAGGCTAGTTTGTTAGCCAATCTGAGTCCAGCAAATTCGCACAATGAATATTAATGAGCTGGTGCCCGAAGCCTGTCGGAACCAGCCGAATTTTGACGCAGACAGATTAAAAGGTCTATTAATTAGTGTTTCCTGACGTTTTTTAGATATAAAATGTTTCACAGGTTAATACTTAAGAAATAACCACAAAGTCCTGAAATCTGTATGAAATGGCCTCTTTAAGCTTCTGTGGTTGTAAAGAGAAAAAGAAGAATCAGAAAAATACTGGAAATGATGCTTGTAAATTCAGCAGAAATGTTGTCAGTGACATGTTGGATGAATGTAAACAGATACATATGAGGAAGACTGAGTACATATCAGCAATGGCAGCAAAATAGTGTGATTATTTCATGACTGTAGCAAACGTGAAGTATGTCAACATAAGTCTGAGGAAAAATTACTTTAGACTGAGTTTCTCTTCAGAGCTTCTCCATTAGATATATTTGATTATTCAGTTCTTAGATCTGTTAAACATTTTATAGCCAGTGAATAATTGACTAAAATCAGGAAGTTTCCACTAATGATGCAGAAAACTGCTCTGGCAGATCTCTTTTAGGAGCGTGCTATTTGAATCATGTAAAACTGCCACAATAAGAAAAAGAAAGTGACCCAACTGCCTTTTGAAAAGTTTTCCAACCCTATCGCTGTCTCATTGTGTATTTTTCCTCCTTCTTACTTAATGTTAATGAAAGACACATGTGGACCATTTTCCTGTATTGTTTAGTTGAAAGGCTTATTAAAAACGCAGTGCCGATTCCATCTCATTAAGAACATCTGAGTCAAAAGCAGAACTCAGAAAAAGACAAAAACATGTCTATTTGCCATAAAAGACTCAAAATCATTAACCCTTTAATCTCAAAGCATCATATACACCAATTTTCTTCACATATATTTCTTCTCAATGTATTATGAAAACTACATTAAAATCCTGGTATCTCTCAAACTGGAACACTAGCATGTCACATACATCACATTGGGTTCAAATTCTTTTTCAAACATTAGTAATCATGCAGACCCATGTGCATAGTTTGAAAAACAATGTTTAAAATTCTCAGGTGAACACAGACAGGCTTTATTCTAAGAATCCATTAAAAGAAAACACAGAAAGCCACTCACTGACAGACTGAAAGGATTATTGTTCTTCCAAATGATGTGATTCCATAAAGAGATCGGGAACCAGACTGAGTCAAAGACAAGCTAAGATGTCTGTGCACTGTCTGAATTATAAACTGACCACAGTAAATATTCACATTTTTTTAAAGCTGGAGTGCGTAACTTCTGTCGCCCCCTAGCGGAATCTTTGCGTCATTACAACAATAAAGCTGGCGCTTCCATATGACGTAAGCCCAGCTGCCACCGCTTTATCTCTGCCGTTGTTATTCCAACCGGTATCTGTCTTAATCAAGCTTCAAATTCAGTCTGTTTACTTTACCTGGCTCTATATTTGTTTCATTAAATATCATTTCATTGTTGAAAAAATCAAGAGAAACCAGTAAAATATAAAAATACTGGTAAAAAAACCTTCAGAGTTCAGGTTGGATTGTTTACAGGTTTGATTGTTCACTTTAATCAACATTTAACAGTTTGGTGTTGAAATTTATTAGTCAGCTGTTGGGGCCACAATGATCTATTTGTCTTATTCAGTGAATTTTTTCAGTTTTGACACGATGCAGAATCCTGCAATCAGCTACACTGATCTGACTGACTGAAAAACCGTTACACTGGCAAACTGACAGACACAAACTGACACAGATAGAGACAGAATCAGCTGATCAGCTGGAACTTCGGCGCTCTGGGTTTCATCTGGTGCGCATTTTATATTTTGACAGTGTGTGCGGACCTGCGGACCACTTATGCACCCGTGAACATCAGCCAGATCTCTTCTCTCCACCGAGGAAAAGCGACGCCGATACAAATTCGCGTTTGCCTTCTCCTTCGGTCACTTTCCTTCTTAGCCAATAGTCCCTCTGCCGAACGTCCAGGAATTATTTTTTTTTTTCGTGGTAGGATCCACTTCCCGATAAGTGTCTCTCGGCTGTTTATTTGGATTCTCCGCCATGTCGACCTTCACGTTTTGCCGGCTGCTACGAGACACTGCGTTCTATTTCTTATTATTTTTCTTGTTGTGACATAAAAGACGTAATTTCATGTGCGACAGCGCGGGAATGTCGCAGTCGACACGCAAAGTAAAAATGATATATATTGAAAAATACCATGAGATGTTTGAGGAGCCGATCGGCTTAATCTGCATTGTGTCATCTCCTCTGATAGTGGCTTGGCTGAAACGGACATTCACGGACATGTAAAAGTTACGCACTCCAGCTTTAAATGAAGAATTTATTGTCATATTGTTTCTAAACTAGGATACAAAGAGAGTGTTAAATAAACACAAAGGTGTTTTTCTAACTAACCTTTCTTTTCTGTGCTGAGGGAGAGCATCAGCTTCTCCTGTTCGTCAAGTTGTTGAAGGAAAGTTGCCTGGTCCGAATCTCGGTTCTGTCTCAGAACCTTCAGCTGATCCCTGGTCTGTTGATGCTGCTTCCTCAGGCGTCGTTCCCCTCTGTCACGCTCCTGCACTTCCTCACACAGCCAGCGCAGCTTGGTCTGATTGGTTTCAGAAACAAACATTTATAGAAAATGTATTGTACAGTAAGAAACTTGCAACTTAGGATGGCAGGAAGTTTAAAACATTTTGTCATTTGAGACTATGAAAAATTAGTCCAGACAGATGCAGTTCAGTCTTTTTTTTTTGCTTAAGTATCAGATTTAACAGTAAAGCATGGAGGTGTAAGTGTAATAATGTGGAACTTAAAGGTTCTACACAGTGTTAGGGAAAGTAAAGTCGATGGCTTTGAATACAACAAAGCTGTGGTTGACAATCAAAAAGGACTGGTTAAGCATATGCATTAATGGTCAGCTAAATCATTCTTTTGGGACAGAATTTGTGTAAACAATCTCACTACCACTAAATATCCTACAAGCCCCATCACTGTCCATATTTAAAATTTTAATGCAACTTTTACTTGATTTTATTTTAACCAGCATCAGTTTTGTCGGTTTTATGACTTTGTTTTGTTGTTTCCTGTTCAGCGCTTTGTTTCAGCTGTGGCTGATGTTACAGCACTTTATAAATAAAGGCGACTGACTGACTGACTGATATAGTTATATATAGTTATAGAACTGTGACACATTGCTCTGCAGTCCAAAAACACAAAATGTTTTAAAATGTTAAAGCTGCACTAATGCTTTTGCTTTCAATCTGATTATAAATCAAGGGTAAATAAATTCACTGCTGTATGTTTAACAGCACTGTAATATAATAATTTGTCTATGCTGCACAAAATTATAATGATTCATGAAGGTAGAAAAGGCAGATGGCATAACTCTATGCAGTACAATTACCTTTGTCTCAGCGAGCCAGCGGTGTGGGTCTCTTACTAATCCAGGTCTCTGGGAGATCGCCTGATAGAACATAATAATAATAAATGTAAATGTTAACGGTCAAACCAAAACAAAAATAGCAGAAACAGTTATTGAACATGTGGATGGACAAACGTGATGGAAATAAAAGTAAAAAGGGCCACCTGCCAAAGCCTTTAACTCAAACTCAAATCACCACCCTTGTGTTTGACACATGTGACACTACACACACTGGTGCATGCACACCTTTCTGCAGGTGTGCTACAGAAACGAGCTGAGGGACTCTATCCTTACCAGTATGGAAGTGTTTCTGTCTCATATTTCAAATGAAAATGCATCAACAGAAAGGCTTTTTCATTTTCACAACATCACTGCTTTTACTGACTCATAAATCAAATTATTATTCAATCCTACAAACTGCGTTTTCCATTTTCTTATTCAATGTTGATCATTTCGTTACTTAATTAAAATGATAAAGAAATTTTTATTTGAAATTTCATTTTCAATAAATCCTCTAGCAAAAAGTTACCAAAATTCAATTTGAAATGTCAAATTTGAAAATTAAAATGCATTAGCAGAAATGCTTTTTTATTTTAAGAATAAAACAGCATTTATTGACTCATAAATCAAATTAATAATCAATCATCCAAACTGCATTTGAATTTTCTTATTCAGTGTTGATCATTCTGTGACTTAATTAAAACAATAAAAAAAAAGGACTTTGCATTTCTATTTCCATGTTCGACCTGCACAAAGTGTAACAATATTTAAACGAGTTAGCAATTCCTATTGGCGCAGGATAGTGACGTCAGCACTAGACGCTGGCGAGCAGGGGTCAGGTCTCCCGCTGCACTTACTGTGATCCGACTGACAGCAGAAGCGCCAGCGTTTTTAATTACCGTTTTGTCAACGTCAAGCAACATTCATAACGCTTCAAGTTTGACGCTTGAAAGTTGAAGCTTGTAACGTCTGCCAGTTAAAACGCATAAGCGTTGAAGTTTGTAACACCTGACCATTTAAAAATAGGCGGGGCTTCCTTTGTTATCGGATGTTCTGAGCTATGGTAAATCATACAGAGACAGTGGCTTGGCTATATTTACTCCGTTTGTGGATACACCCCATTCTTCAGATGCGTTCTGAGTTTGAAGAGTTAAACCATTTGCTCCAAGAGCTACATATGGATGAGGTTAGCTTCCAGCGCTACTTTCGTCTGTCCCGCGCCCTGTTTGAAGACTTCCTGATACATTCAGGTACGTCACTACGATGACACGCTCTGATTGGTTGATATGCCGCTTCAAGAGCGTCAAAAGTTCAGCTAGCTGAACTTCTGCGTTGCCTGCGTTTTAAACTTCAACGTCTGAAACACTTGAAAAGATTGAAAAGTCGACGCTGCTGACGCTCACAAAGCGACGCAGGGACTCTGACGCTCCTTTGGACTCCACCATAGATTTACATGTAAATTTGACGCTTCTGACGTTGACGGTTGGGCCGTCATTTGTTATAACTCACAAAATACTAAACTGATTTCCACGTGTTTTTTCTGCAAACGTCATACACGTAGCTTTGCTACAGGACACATAGTTTGGCATATTTTAATAGTGTAATGACTCATAGTTCTTAGTCAACGGCTTTATTTGGGGCTACTGTCGGCTGTAACCCACGCCTTACAACACTTGGAGACACCGTCACCAGAAGTGGCCACCCCACAACAACCTTTTCTTCTTTCTTTTAGAACTTTTCAACCTGCAACTGCATTTCCAGACATAAACTGGAACACACTCAAACTCTTTCAAAATAAAACATATACGTAAAACCCATTACAGTAGGAATATGTGTGGTAGATATTTTTTTTAAACACACAATGTTTTTTTTTATTCACTTTATTCAAGCAGGAAAACCTCATTGAGTTTTAAAATCTCTTTTGTAAGTCTTCTGATGAAGACAGCAGCACAGTTACTAGTCAATAAAAACACAAACATCCTTATAAAAATACATATATTTAAAAAAAAAAACAAATATTAAAAAGTTATAAGTCTAAAAAAACATCAGAAACATCAGTTTGGATGATTGATTGTTAATTTGATTTATGAGTCAATAAATGCTGTTTTATTCTTAAAATGAAAAAGCATTTCTGCTAATGCATTTTAATTTTCAAATATGACATTTCAAATTGAATTTTGGTAAGTTTTTGCTAGAGGATTTATTGAAAATGAAATTTCAAATGTAAATTTCTTTATCATTTTAATTAAGTAATAAAATGATCAACAATGAATAATAAAATGAAAAAGCAGTTTGTATGATTGAATAATAATTTGATTTAAGAGTCAGTAAAAGCAGTGGTGTTGTGAAAATGAAAAAGCATTTCTGTTGATGCATTTTCATTTGAAATGAGACAGAAACGCTTCCATATCCCAGACAAGCTTGACAGCATCAGCAATACAAGCGTGAGTGCCAACACGTAATGATTGCTGACATGCACAGACACACAAAACCACACTGTTAATATAAAAAGATACACAAAGAAGCACATCAACAGAGCTACAAGGCAGTACTCTGAGGGTTGTGTCCATACTGTGCAGCTGCTGAGATGTGCATGCACTCTCAGAAATAGAGGTACGAGACAAGGACATTTTTGTACCTATAGGTAAATTGTTTTAAAATGTTCCCTCAAAAGTACAATATTGGTCTTTAAAAGGTCAGAAATGCCCCTTTGAGTTTTCAAATTGATATAAAGTACAAGTTTGTACCATTTCAACTGCACCTGCAACCCTGGCCAAGGCTGGTTAATCTCCATTTTATTACGTTTCTTCCATCATTTTCAATATTATGTTTCAGAATTTTGGTTTTAGACTTCAAAATGTGGCATAATTTTACAGTTTTAGTGGAACAACTTCATAAGCCCCGCCCTCCGGGAGGCAACATGGAGCAATTTATGGATGAACTGGACACAATCCTATCCGACATTCCAGATGATAACTCCCCTTTAATAGTTATGGGCGACATGAACATTCATATTGATAAAACACAAGCTCATAACTTTCTGGCCCTGGTCCACTCCTTCAATCTCAATCTGGTCCAGACTCCCCCAACACACAGAGCTGGCAACACACTGGACCTGGTACTGACCAGAAACTGCACTGCAGGTAACGTGCAAGTCACACCACTGCACCTCTCAGACCACTTCCTGATTAAATTCTGCATCTCCATCCCTTACGTACCTAACGCAAAAGTAAAGACTGTGTCCTACCGCAGAAACCTTCAATCTCTCACTCCCTCGCAGCTATCGGAGCATGTCTGCTCCTCCCTCCCTTCCTACTCGGTGCTCTCAACTCTGCCTGTAAATGACGCAACAGAGACGCTCTGCTCCTCACTAGCTTCTTCTCTGGACGAAGTCTGCCCTCGTGTGTCAAAGCTGGCCGCCCGGCAGCGTCCTAGTCCGTGGCTCACAGACACTCTGAGGGATCACAGAGCTGGTCTGAGAGCAGCTGAAAGGAAATGGCGCAAATCCAAAAATCTCTCTGACTTGTCCGAATACCAGCAAAAGCTCTCTAGCTTCACATCCTGCTTAAAGGCTGCCAAGATAGCTTTTTACCAAAACAAAATCCAAAATGCTCCTAACATGGGAAAACTGTTCAAGACATTCAATACTCTTATCCGTCCTCCACCTGCTCAGCCACCCACCGGGCTGACTGCAGACATGTTCGCCACCTACTTCACCGACAAAATCGCCTCCATTAAAAATCAGTTTTCTGAGCCTGACAATCCCAGTCTGGTCCATCCTTCCTCCGGTCAATCGCTCTGCTCCTTCCGCTTACTGAATGAGGACGAAGTCTCCCGACTCGTAGTGGAATCTAATCCAACCACGTGTCCTCTGGATCCGATTCCTACAGATATCCTGCTGAGCATTCTTCCTGCTGTCAAACCTGCAATAACCCACATTATAAACTCTTCCATGAAAACTGGCATCTTTCCTTCAGTTTTCAAGCAAGCCACTGTCACTCCGCTGCTGAAAAAACCGTCGCTCGACCCGGCCCAGGTAGGAAACTACCGGCCAGTCTCGCTCCTACCGTTCATGTCCAAGATCCTAGAGCGAGCCGTTTTCACTCAAGTCTCACAGTTCCTCCACGACAACGACCTACTTGATCCTTATCAATCAGGCTTTAAGCGAGGCCATTCCACTGAAACCGCTCTTCTCTCAGTTGCAGAGTCACTACGGGTTGCCAGATCGGCTGGTCTCTCCTCAGTACTCGTACTCCTTGACCTGTCTGCTGCTTTTGACACCGTCAACCACCTCATTCTCCTCTCGACGGTATCTAAGCTTGGCATCTCGGGACCGGTCCTCTCGTGGTTCACCTCGTACCTTGCGGAAAGATCTTTCAGAGTCTCGTGGCATGGACAGATGTCCAGTCTACATGAGCTGGCGACGGGTGTCCCGCAGGGCTCGGTCCTTGGTCCTCTCCTCTTCTCTCTATACACCACCT
>SSNP01000064.1:1017743-1100840 GCA_006937955.1 Pachypanchax playfairii
AAAACAGTCCGCCTCCTTATATTTTTTCCTTCTCTTTGAATTCTTGCTTGTATGTTCTCTCAATGTAAGTCGCTTTGGATAAAAGCATCTGCTAAATGACAGTAGTAGTAGTAGTAGTAGTAGTAGTAGTAGTAGTATAAGGTACAAAAATGGACCTGGACTACAGGGTACACCCCCAGCGACAAGAAGGGTACAAATTCTTGTTGCTGGGGGTCTAAAGTCTAAAACCAACATTCTGAAACATAATATTGAAAATGATGGAAGAAACGTAATAAAATGGAGATTAACCAGCCTTGACCAGGGTTGCAGGTGCAGTTGAAATGGTACAAATTTGTACTTTATATCAATTTGAACACTCAAAGGGGCATTTCTGGCCTTTTAAAGACCAATATTGTACTTTTAAGGGAACATTTTAAAACAATTTACCTATAGGTACAAAAATGTCCTTGTCTCGTACCTCTATTTCTGAGAGTGTGCACAATCTATTCACAATCTCTACAGTTCATACCTGCATAGACCAATACCTGAAATAAAAACTGAAAAAGTATGTAATAAATTTCACTGAAAATTTACATAATTCTGCCCTCTCTAATGCTTCAAATTTAGGAAAACATCATATATTGGAGGATTGCTGTATTTACCAAAACAGATCTCAGTCCAGTTTTGGAAGAAGCTGACTTTACTGCAGTCTGTTTAAAGACTGGCAGAGTGAATAAAGATCAGCACAGCAGCATAACAGCATGAAAGTGAACGACAAAGAGGGTAAATAAAGATATCCTGTTGCTCTAATGTAATCATTTCTAATGTAAATACAAAAATAACATCTTCCTCTTTCTACTGTGTAGACCTGTTTATTCACTCTCCATCCACTAATGGAAATGTGCCTCATTTGCATTTTCCTTTTTCAAAGCTTGCTGCAAATTTGCATAACAATCATATGGACAAACAACTTATATAATGAATATTATGAATACAGACGTTCTGCAGACACATTTTTTCCTTTTCCTTGTTTAATGCCAAAACTTAGGAAGAAAGAATTTCTAGCATTTGGTAGTTACTGAATATTTTACAGTAATATGTGCACTTTTGGAAACTGGAGCAAACTCACAGCTGTCCTGTGCTTTCAGGTTGAAGCAGTGATGTATCTAATGGGGTGTTGCTCATTACAGTCCTTTACAGAAAACCTCAGTGTTCTATCAGAATTAAATCCTTGAATTGAATATTAAAGATGTGTTAACCCTCTTGGTAACTCATGCTGATAAAGTAAGCAACAGATCCGGGAATGATGGGGGCAAGTATTGGTTGTGGATAGTCATTTATTGAAGATTATGATCAGTTTGGAAAAAAATAATGTAGAATGATCCTGTAGTTCAAAACCAATTGTTATATAAGTGTAACTGAAATGTCTGAATGAAAAGAAATTGGCCTAAGACCAAAACAAGGCCAACTGTTGATCCCAAATGAAAATGTATCAGCTTAAAATAAATCAGCAGCTTTTAAAGAGGCCATTTCGCACAAATTTCAGAACTTTGTGGTTATTTCTTAAGTATTAACCTGTAATATGAAACATTTTATATCTAAAAACATTAAGAAACACTGATTTACAGACCTTTCAATCTCTCTGCCTGAAGATTCGGCTGGGTTTGGGCTGTAACTCTTTAATAATCATTGTGCAAATTTGCTGGACTCAGATTGGCTAAGAAACTAGCCTATGAGAGAAAGGTATACTGTTTCCTGCCCCGCTGCGCATGGCAGCAACGCACCGAGTATCTTCCAGTTGATACGTGTTTATGCTTATCAGCTTTTAGCCAGCAGCCTGCTAGGTGTGGTCTCAACAAAGGAGTTGTGACGAAACAAACACAGGTCGTTCAAACTCGGGAGAACTGCGTAATTTGAGAGATAAAAACAGAAAGCAGTTGTTGTGGTGTTTTCACAACCAATGAAGGTAAGAACACCTGTGGAGCTAAAATATTCAACAGAAACCTCAGAAAAAAACATTTTTAATGGAAGGGCCTCTTTAAACAATCAAACTGTAAGTGGTGAAAATAAAAATAAAAATTATGATGATGGTGGCAACAGCAAATTAAACTAACATAAGATTTTTTTTAAATTAACACAAAGAAATGTGTTTCTATTTTTGGCTTCAATTTATTGTTTTTTTATTCATTCCAATTCTTATTTTTAAAAATCACAATGGACTTTGCTCCAGGTCCAATTTCCTGTTCCCAACGCAAGCTAACAAAGCACAACATTTGGTAAAAGAATGACATAATAAACACAAAAACATACTCACACACATCCACACACAAAAATTACCAAAAAGTGTCATTTCTTTATCAAAATTCTCCACTGACAGAAGATTTATGCAGACTCTGAGTGGAAAACAGATTTTTTTTTATTGCTGCACATGTGTAGAAACTTTCCTTGTGGTTAACACTCCAAACCAAACAGAATGAATATGCTGTTTCCTTGGTATATCAAAGTGTGCCAATAGAAAGGTAGAGCTGTGCAGAGATCCCTTTCTCTGGGAGTGAACAGCCATATGTTAGAGCATGTGACTGTGTGGGAAGATGAAACATGTCTCAGCTTCTTGCTCGCACTCTGTTAACTTTTTCTCAAACCATCAAAGCCTATTTGGCATGAAGGCAGACAAAAAAGGAGGTGAAAGTGTTGAAAAACGTAACAAGTAGGCAGGGAGTTAAAAGTGTTGTCTGCAGGCTTCAAATGAAAAAAATACCACTTTATTTTCCTTAAAATGGAACTGCACCCAAGCCCTTTCCACTGCTAATATAAATATGAAACTGCATGCTTGATGTCTCTTTCCGAATGTAAGTAAATTCAAGATGGTCTGTTTTTTGGAAGCCATGTGCTTGTTTCACCTCCCACAAGGAAATTGGAAAAGATGTTTATAATCAGCTCAAAACAGATGGGGGGACTATTGAGATTAACAACGAATGTAAACAGCACAGGGGGAAGTTTTCAAAAGGAAATTTCTCTTTGTATTTCTCTTCCTTAATCACGAGAGAAAAACAGAACAGAATAAGGAGAACAAGGGTAAAAGCTGGTGAGTTAGTGTTACTGCATTAAGCAGTTTTATGACTAATGTTATATTTTTTCATGAAGAGGAGCACTTTTCTCTCCAAAAAACAAGACGCCCACATCTTTGCCGTTGTAGTTGGAGTAGTTGGTCAGTACCTGTTAAGCTGGATTCATACTAAAGCAAAGGCAAATGTGCTCCCACATGGCGGTGTACTGATGGAGCCAGTTTCTGTTCATACTACCCCAACCCTGTTGCAAAGAAATTCTCCTGCAGGACAGCAGGTGGCGCGTTCCTTACTTAGAGGTCTCCCGGTGGTTCTTGTGTGGTTCCAACCACGAGAAGAATAAATAAAAAGCAGGGACTTTACAGCCACCGGCATCGCCACTGCTGCCCTTCAGGCCTCTTTTAATGCAGACAAATTTGCTTTCAAGACTGTCAACACTCACGCTGTTTACTAAAGGGAAGCTACGTCATGCCGGAAATGATGTTCGGTTGTTTGGCTGACCAATCACAGATGTGCGTCATCCGACGCGGCCGTCAGAAAGTTAGCAAACAGAACGTGAGTCCAACTGACCATCTGAGGCAGTTGGAGAGCCCACACAACATCGTATCATGGCGGTGCGTGCCTCTGACACGTCGGAGCTGCGTTAGTATGAATCCAGCTTTACCCTTAAACAAGAAGGCTGCAGATTCAACAACAAGACGGGAACGTTTCTGCATGCAGTGTTCTCCCTGTACATGCTTGGGTTTCCTCAGGGTCTTCCAACAGAACAAAAACATACGTGATAGGTTAACTGGCAAACTTTAATTTGACTTTAAGTTTGAGTGTCAGCTTAAAAGGTGGCACATCTCAAGAAGACCCTGTGATAGATTGGTCACCAGGGTGTACCCCGTCTCTCATCCCCTTGAGATCCTGATTTGTACAAAAATGGATAGTGGTAACTACAATTGCGTGAACTACATCTCTACTGGCAGAATATGTGGGCACCCCTCTGTAAACTTACACAATTTTAGATGAGACTGTTCAAGTTTGTTTTGTGCATTTTTTAAGTAATAAACTGTATTTTGTGGGCTGCACAGTGGGAGCACTGTTGCTTTGCAGTAAGAAGGTCCTGGGTTCAAAACCAGGCTGGGACCTTTCTGGATGGAGTTTGCATGTTATCCCTATGCATGTGCAGGTTTTCTCTGGGGACTCCAGCATCTTCTCATGGTCCAAAAACATGCTTGAGGTAAAATTGGCAAACCAAGGTGTGAGTGTTTGTCCGTCTATATATCCATCACAGGACAGGCAACTTGTATAGGTGTAACCCCTCCTCTCGCCCAATAACCGCTGGAGTACCAGCACCCTGTGATCATGAACAGGGATAAGCAGGTATAAATAATGACTGTTCATTGTGCCACTAAAGGGTGATAACACGTTGAATGCTGGCACTTGTCTTTTTTTTACATGTGTTCTATGTTTTGGAGGGAAGAGAAGAATTGTCAGTAAAATTAAGTTGAGGATGGGGGGTTAAAATTCACATAAAGCTCAAATGTAAACAGTATTTTTAGTCGACATAACCATCCTTGCATCCCATGATTCCTTTCATGATAATCTAACCAGATTCTGCATCAAATCTGCATCAAATGTAATCACATTTGAAGCAGATTTTGACAAACCACATCAGTGAAAACTTTCAGGGGAAAAAACAAGAAAAGATCAGAGGAAAACAAAGTTTAGATTTTTTGTTGCTTTAAAGTTGAGTAGTCTTGAGTTGCCTTATTTAGAAGGAATCATGTGAAGAGTTTATATTTGGAATTATCTGATTCAGGGCTTGGATTTGATTATTATTCTGCAATAAAAAGTGGTAATACCCTCATCTAAAGGATTATGAGGAACACCATACTAATACAGAGTTTGACCCCCTTTCGCCTTCAGAACTGCTTTAATTCTACGTGGCATTGATTCAACAAGGTGCTGAAAGCATTCTTTAGAAATGTTGGCCCATATTGATAAGATAGCATCTTACAGTTGATGGAGATTTGTGGGATGCACATCCAGGGCACGACGCTCCCGTTCCACCACATCCCAAAGAGGCTCTATCAGGTTGAGATCTGGTGACTGAGGGGGCCATTGTAGTACAGTGAACTCATTGTCATTTTCAAGAAACCAATTTGAAATGATTTGAGCTTTATGACATGATGCATTATCCTGCTAGAAGTAGCCATCAGAGGATGGGTAAATGGTGGTCATGAAGGGATGGTCAGAAACAATGCCCAGGTAGCCCATGGCATTTCAACGATGTCCAATTGGCACTAAGGGGCCTAAAGTGTGCCAAGAAAACATCCCCCACACCATTACACCACCACCACCAGCCTGCACAGTGGTAACAAGGCATAATGGATCCATGTTCTCATTCTGTTTACGCCAAATTCTGACTCTACCATTTGAATGTCTCAACAGAAATTGAGACTCATCAGACCAGGCAACATTTTTCCAGTCTTCAACTGTCCAATTTTGGTGAGCTCGTGCAAATTGTAGCCTCTTTTTCCTATTTGTAGTGGAGATGAGTGGTACCCGGTGGGGTCTTCTGCTGTTGTAGCCCATCCGCCTCAAGGTTGTACGTGTTGTGGCTTCACAAATGCTTTGCTGCATTCCTCGGTTGTAATGAGTGGTTATTTCAGTCAAAGTTGCTCTTCTATCAGCTTGAATCAGTCGGCCCATTCTCCTCTGACCTCTAGCATCAACAAGGCCTTTTCACCCACAGGACTGCTGCATACTGGATGTTTTTCCCTTTTCACACCATTCTTTGTAAACCCTAGAAATGGTTGTGTGTTAAAATCCCAGTAACTGAGCAGATTATGAAATACTCAGACCGGCCCGTCTGGCACCAACAACCATGCCATGCTCAAAATTGCTTAAATCACCTTTTTATTCCCATTCTGACATTCAGTTTGGGGTTCAGGGGATTGTCTTGACCAGGACCACACCCCTAAATGCATTCAAGCAACTGCCATGTGATTGGTTGATTAGATAATTGCATTAAGGAGAAATTGAATTGAAATTGAGGTGTTCCTAATAATCCTTTAGGTGAGTGTATACCCATTTTTTTATAAATTCAAACATTATCCTTTTTTTATGAAAATAGTTTTTTATTGTTCAAAAATTTCTGCATTTGAATAAACAGCCAACTTATGGTGTTTCATTAGTGATTTGTGATGATGATGGTGTGATGAGGTAACCAACTTCTAACAAACCTCTTTAACTAATGATGATACCACTCATTTGCTAATTACCACTAAGCCTGACTTCATTTTCACATGATGGGTTACAGAAGAGATGAGTCATTGGCTCTTCTGTCTGAGTGTATTACCACTAGACCAGAGAAATTTCTGAGCAGATAAGATGAGAGAGTAGAGATAAGAGAATGATGAATTGTAAGCCACAAGCAACAGAAGAAAATTAGCTGCAAGTATGTCGTGGAGCAGGTGTGTGTACATTAATGCTTTATGCATGCATGTGTTTGCTGTAAATAACATCCAACACACCACTGCTATACCAAATCAATGGATATGCTTAGGAAACTATGAAAAAATAAAGTTTGATGGCATTGCCTCTAATATGAATAGAGAACGTAAAGGAAAGCTAACAAAAAATTATTCAGGACATTTTGTCACATCAAGCACAACCAAGCAACCAGCAAATAAGGATTAACAGAACAAAGGACATCTAATTGATTGTCAGATGAAAACCGTACTTGAAATGACACCTGTGAGTAATTAAAGTGCACAATTTTGACAAAATATTTCCAGCTTTTACCATCTGCCCAAAAACAAGACACAATCTGTTCTATAAACAAATCAGAATGGAACCCTGTATTCGGGTCTGATCTCTTTGATCAATAGAAATTGAGTTTTTACTGTATTAGAGGTAAAAACAAAGACTCCTAAATGGTTCTGTCTGTCTGCACTCAGTACCTCTCAGGTAGAGGTTTGTACAGTGGATGACGGTTATATGCACAAAACCGCTGGGTGCGTTCCCATGTAATACAGAATCCATACGCTTATATGCACAGCACCGAAGGATATATACACAAAACATTTGGAGGTACCATACATGCATCTCACTGAATGGTGATGCTGTTTCTTAGTAGTTACTTGACTGTGCACCTCCGCTTGTGTTCTCCCACACACTCTCGCTGTCTGGAACTAGGCTGCTCTGGCGTTCACCAACGCGTGTCTGGCACGTCTGCCTGAAGCCGTCAGATGGTCGCCAAAAATGAATCATCGACTTCTTCAGTGTGAAATAGTGTCAAATGTAACATTTGTTCTAGTTTTTATTACCCAATCCCAAGTTCTTAATATCCAATACAGAAAACCGTTCTGTTCTGTTACGAACTGTAACTTAATCTGTGCCGTTTCCCGGCGTCCATGCACGCGTTTCTGGTGCATCTGTTCGTGTCATAGTGGATCTGCTCTACAAGTATAACTCGGTCTGTTTGAGAGTTTTATTCTCCTAATATATTGTAATTGCATCATTACATCATTTCCAATTATCTGTTACTACCGAACACTGCTACCCGTGTTTACAGTTCAAATGACCACCGATGGATAAATGCACACAACACTTATATGCACAAAATTGCTGGGCACCGAGGTTGTGCATATAACCGTCGACCACTGTATTTGCTAAACAGTGATGAACGTGAACAGACAGGGGCCAAAGTTAAAGAGGTACAAGCTAGTATTTTTCATTTGTTTGATGAAGAGTTTGATTGTGGACAGGAAAAGCACAGAGAGATCAAGAGGGAAAGAACAAAATGTGCAAAATGAAGGACAATGTCTGAAGTTGAACAACATCAGGTATTTTAAAGACAACATGTAGGTAGCTGGGATGTGCATTGGTAAGGGCATCAGCTGGGTTAAACGAAGGCCTAATAATGTTATTTTTAATAGAAAAATAAAAACTAAAATATCTTAAATCATCTTAATAAAGGCTAATGTCACTGACGATTGATTAAGTAAAAATAAGCTTGTCCTCACAGTCAAGATCTTGTGGTGTGTTTTATTTACCACAACTCTGCTACTGAAAACACTATTGAAATTTTAGAGGAACCAAACCTTTCAGATACAGTGGGGCAAAAAAGTATTTAGTCAGCCACCAATTGTGTAAGTTCTCCAACTTAAAAAGATCAGAGAGGCCTGTAATTTTCATCATAGGTATACCTCAACTATGAGAGACAAAATGAGGAAAAAAAATCCAGAAAATCACATTGTCTGATTTTTAAAGAATTTATTTGCAAATTATGGTGGAAAATAAGTATTTGGTCACCTACAAACAAGTAAGATTTCTGGCTTTCACAGACCTGTAACTTCTTTAAGAGGCTCCTCGGTTCTCCACTCGTTACCTGTATTAATGGCACCTGTGTGAACTCGTTATCAGTATAAAAGACACCTGTCCACAACCTCAAACAGTCACGCTCCAAACTCCACTATGGCCAAGACCAAAGAGCTGTCAAAGGACACCAGAAACAAAATTGTAGACCTTCACCAGGCTGGGAAGACTGAATTTGCAATAGGTAAGCAGCTTGGTGTGAAGAAATCAACTGTGGGAGCAATTATTAGAAAATGGAAGACATACAAGACCACTGATAATCTCCCTCGATCTGGGGCTCCACGCAAGATCTCACCCCGTGGGGTCAAAATGATCACAAGAACGGTGAGCAAAAATCCCAGAACCACACGGAGGGACCTAGTGAATGACCTGCAGAGAGCTGGGACCAAAGTAACAAAGGCTACCATCAGTAACACACTACGCCGCCAGGGACTCAAATCCTGCAGTGCCAGACGTGTCCCTCTGCTGAAGCCAGGACACGTCCAGGCCCGTCTGCGGTTTGCTAGAGAGCATTTGGATGATCCAGAAGAGGATTGGGAGAACATCATATGGTCAGATGAAACCAAAATAGAACTTTTTGGTAGAAACTCAACTTGTCGTGTTTGGAGGGGAAAGAATGCTGAGTTGGATCCAAAGAACACCATACCTACTGTAAAGCATGGGGGTGGAAACATCATGCTTTGGGGCTGTTTTTCTGCAAGGGGACCAGGACGACTGATCCGTGTAAAGGAAAGAATGAATGGGGCCATGTATCGTAAGATTTTGAGTGAAAACCTCCTTCCATCAGCAAGGGCATTGAAAATGAGACGTGGCTGGGTCTTTCAGCATGACAATGATCCCAAACACACCACCCGGGCAACGAAGGAGTGGCTTCGTAAGAAGCATTTCAAGGTCCTGGAGTGGCCTAGCCAGTCTCCAGATCTCAACCCCATAGAAAATCTCTGGAGGGAGTTGAAAGTCCGTGTTGCCCAGCGTCAGCCCCAAAACATCACTGCTCTAGAGGAGATCTGCATGGAGGAATGGGCCAAAATACCAGCAACAGTGTGTGAAAACCTTGTGAAGACTTACAGAAAACGTTTGACCTCTGTCATTGCCAACAAAGGCTATATAACAAAGTATTGAGATTAACTTTTGTTATTGACCAAATACTTATTTTCCACCATAATTTGCAAATAAATTCTTTAAAAATCAGACAATGTGATTTTCTGGATTTTTTTCCCTCATTTTGTCTCTCATAGTTGAGGTATACCTATGATGAAAATTACAGGCCTCTCTGATCTTTTTAAGTGGGAGAACTTACACAATTGGTGACTGACTAAATACTTTTTTGCCCCACTGTATGACTTTGAAACCTCTGTCATCTGGACATTTGTGTTTATTCACTTTTTAGCAGTCCAGTGAAGCAATGTGAATATTTTTTTATCAAGCTGCCTCATGTGGCCGAACAGTAATGGTGTAACTCAGCATTTCTAATCCTTTGCCAAAATGCAACAACAGAGGCAGACACAGGATCCCTTCAAGGTTTTTGGCCAGAGTTGTATCAAAAAACACCCACCTTTGTTGTAAAAAACAGACAACAGTTAGCAAACAGTTGGTGGATCTGAGCCATGTTTTTGCAAAGTGTAACAGTAAATTATAAAATCGGGGTTTATCAAGATGATGCAGATGCACAAGTCTAAAGCAGTGAAGGTAGAACTGAGCCTAAGGCAAAGCTAAAAAATGACCACTTTATCTGTGTTCCAGGTGTCATCTATGGTCATAAACTACCTGCAATCACTAAAATAATGAGATCTCAAATGCAAATGGCTGAAATGAACATCTTCCACAGAGTGGGCCAGGATACAGAGCTCAGCTAAGAGGGGTTCAGAATGGAGATGCTGCACCGCCACATCTTAAGGAATCAGTTCAGGTGATTTATTAAACATGCAGTTACGAAGCCTTCTGGATGCTTTCCTAAAGAGGGCTTTTGGACATCAAGCACCAAGAATAGACCTTGAGGCTGTTATGGGAACACCTCAATACCCTCAGTGTTGAACTACCAGTAATTGTGAAGAGGAAGGTCTTGGAATCTCCACTTCAGCTGTTGCCCATATGACCTGGTCTCATAAAAACATCAGAAGACAGATAGTCTATCCCCAACAGATGTCCCGATAAAAAAAACAACACTTGGAAACATTTTGTTTCTAGTGAACCAAAGACTCAAATATTTCTCCCAGTAGTTTGTGAAATGTCAAAACTAAATGCTAAATTAACAATAAAGCAGACTATTCTTTTGGGAAAGTACTTGTGTAAGCACACAATGTTAATGTGTTTGCTTTGAATCTTTGCTGGTAAAAACAACTAAATATCAAATGAAACACGGTTTTGACAAACAGAAGCTGGTAACAATTACCTGTAGCTTGTCTTCTCCATTCCTAGCCAGGTTACGGCACGCTGCATCTAATTCTTCACCCACAGAAGTAAGAACAGCCTCTGTCTCCGCTTCCAGATGCAGAACCTTCTCCTCGAGCTTTACTAGTTCTGACTCAGATGTACGTCTCAGCTCACCTAATGTCTGGTGAGAACAGCCAGGTGAGTGGGAGCACACTTTCTCTGATATCATTAGTTTCTTATGAGACACTGGCTTGAGAAACATTTGGATTGAAGTAAGAAATCGTTTTTCTGTATAGTAACACAATAATGATCCTTGCAGAGCCATCCAGATGTGCTGCCCTTTTTAAGTCAGTATTGCAAATAGTTTTTGAGGTTTCAACCACGACAAAGGCAGTCGATGATCAAACGACAGGAACTTAGTCATCAGTGCTGCCCACTGTACCCAAAGGACTATAAATCATTCTATTGAAGCTGAGATAATAAACCTCCCAGGTTACATTAATAAGAGCCTGTTTTCTGCACTCAACCAATTTCCAATCAATATGTGCCTCTCGTGAAAGAGCCTCATACAGGTTATCAGGGGTGTGTCAGGGAGTTAAAGAGAAGCTAATACTTCACATCTCAAAACATATTGATAAAGACTGTTTCGAAATACTGCTGATGTGGCAGTGCTTAACCATTAAACTGTCTCTGACATGCAATTTTTATGTTATTTTACTACTTTATATCAATCAATGTTACATTTGGACCCTGTGGGCACTCTTCTACATGAACCAGGATGTTCAGATTACCAGTATTAAAGTCTCATATGCATATTTATGGAATATCACTGCATAATTTTGAGGAAAACCTATTTATTGGAAGTAACGAAACACAGGAACGTGACATGTAAACAAAGTGATTTAATAGGGCAGAAAGGGATTTGTTGTGTCTGAGTTTTTGTCTCTTTCTGAATAAGAAATCACAGATAAACAGCCTGCTCAAAGCAGAAAAAAGACAAAAAACTCACAGAGAAATCTTTCATGGAGTTACCAAAGTTTGATCCTGACGTCAGCATGCATGTGCAACTCTGGTGGTACTTAAGAGTATTTTTCTCCTATTATCTGTGTTTTTATGACTAAGTCAAGTGAATTGTAGGCATGCAAGTGCTAGTGTGTGTTTGTGTGGTGACGGCTGTGAAAAAATATAACAACGTTGTTTCAGAGTGAACAGAAAGATTCTGTTGACCTGACAGCTGCAGCTCATTTCAAACTCCAGTCACTTTTTATTTAGTAGTAGTAGTACTTTATTTGAATACTATAACAAACAAAAATTAAAATAATAAAAAAAGTGACATGCACACAAATAACAAGTACATGTAGATTACTCAATCATTTCTAATGCAAAGCACTAGAACAAAACACTGTTAAATGTTCAAAAGGCAGTAGGAAGAAGCAAAGCTTATTTTGATCCTACTCCTCTTTTACATCATTCATATACTGTATATTATCATTTGACTATGACAATAGACAATTGATAATATATATGAAAGATGTAAAAGAGGAGTAGAATCAAAATAAGCTTTGCTTCTTCCTACTGCCTTTTGAACACTTTATAAACATTCAAAAACTAATAACTCTGCACGTTGAGAGTGTGATGTTAAGTAAATAGGATTTCTGCATCGTTTTTTGCACGTATACCGCCTTTTTTCTGAGCAGTATTTGATTGCAGGTCATGTTGTTTAAAAAATGTATATCTGATGGTTAATTTGTGGCTCTGCTTCGTGAAAATGAGTTTGACTTGAGCTGCCCGGATCAATATCCAACCCACCAAGTCAGAACATTATATTTGGTCCTTGTAAAGTCTTTTAATTATGCGTGATTGATTTCATCATTCTCTGGGTCTGATTTAGGGAAATATGTTAATGAAGCAATTTTGCTATAACCACCTGCTGAAACAGTGTTTCACCATTTTATCAATGAAAACAGGAGCTCAAAAATGTTTTTTGATGTCCATGCAAGATGTAAACAAAGAGCTACGTTCCTGTGTTTCATCACTTCCAGTTTCATTAGCCTTAAAAACTAAGACTTTTCCAAAGCTCACAAAAACATTAAAACTTGTCTTATAGGGGTCAAACAGCAGAAATCTGCAGCATGATTCATTAAGCAAAATTATAATACTTCTAAAAGTTTCACTGAGACCTGTTTCACAAACACTTTAAAGCTATTCTTAAATTTGTATTATCCCTGAGTATCTGATTTTAAGGCAAGAGAAGTAGAGAGAAAAGGGAACATTTTTCTGAATTTTCCTTTTTTTGGATAATTTTACTACTGACACTGCAGGTCCAATACAGACAGATCCTGATGGAACAGAAAAAATCTGTAAAATGACTGTAAAATTTGTACATGCACAAACACACAGGCCTGCAGGCACACACTGCCTTTCTACATGTTGCCAAATGGACTGTGATTCTGTTTAAGTGCAATATACAGTCTTGGTAAAACCTACAGTAAGAATTTAAGAAAGACACAGTCATTACAGTTCATAATGCTTTTTACTACAAATTGTGTTTAAAACAATTAGCACAGTGGGTCTTATTTAAAATTATGTTATTTGATTTCACAGTCCTTGAACCATCTCTGTCACAACTTTAATTTGCATAAATAGCTGGGAATGGCAACAAACATAGTATTTCTAATCTGTCTGTTAATGATAATCATTACATGAGGAAAAAGGGGCTGCTTGGCTTACTTTGTCGTCCAGTTTAAGCTGCTGGTATTTTCTGTGCAGAAGCGAATATGCATCTTCTTTTGCACTCAGCTGTGCTGCCAGCTTATCACACTCATCCTTCATCCTGTCCAGCTTGATGTGCAGCGCCGCACACAGCTCCTTGTCCGACGCTGCGTCTGCCTAACAGAGGATTGATGTGTTTCAGAAACAACGATAAACATGTAATAATTTGAGATCATCATGCCAGATGGTGGATGGCAGTTTTAAATTCACTTAAAAAAGGTAAATTGTAATTTTGAGACTGTTTTTTCTTTAAATCTCTGCATATACCCACTTTACTAACATAAATCCAGCATGCAAAATTTACCAGTGCAATGTAAGTATTTGTCAAAGATCTGTCAGTGTGACAAGTAAAGGATAAATTTGTATTGAGGTCTTGGAAGTCATTTTGCGCTCTGTAAACAGACAGCATTATGAATTGGGCTAAGATGACGAATGAGAGTCTCATCCAACACTCTGAGGTTTCAGCCCTTTGCAGCTTGTCCATCAAAGTCTGAAATGTCTCACAAAGCAACTCTCCAGATATTAGAGTTTTGTCTACAATAATAACGATGTCACACGCTTTCAATATTTAAAACATATTAAAGTGGAGTGAAAAAACAATGTCTGAAGACCGAGGAGGACAGGAACGACACAAACAATGAATAAAAAGAAGGAGGAGGGTGAAAAAGCTGGAAGTGAAAATGCAAATTAGATGTGAAGGGAAGAAGAAAGAAAAGGATTAAAATAGAGCGAGACTGCAAGAGGGAAGACAGGGAGAAAAAGAAATCAAGAGTGAGAAGACAAGGAAATTAGAATATCTTAAGCTCTTTCTGACGCTTGACTGTATCACACTTGCAATTCAGGCTTGCAGCTCTGCTGTATGAATATTGGGTGGGCTTCTTTGGGACATCTGCTGCAGCCTTAGGCTAGTATTTAAAAACATTACAGCAAACGCCCTTGTCCTTTCTGCGCTCTGAAATGACACCATTACAATGAGCTATGTCAGATATTAATGCAATTCAGCTCAACTAATGGGCTAAACTCAGCCATATCAGGAAGGACCATGCCCCTCAAGAAACAGTCTACCCATGAGGGCTAATCATCAGAGATACTGAAGGTGGAGAGAGGAGAAGCCCTGCACCTCCAGCCCAGCCTTGATGAGACTTGTGTGGGTCTGATAAGAAGGGGATTCTAAATATTTATGCTTGGAGCTCTGGTGTGGTCATGATGATCCACAATCACGTACGATCTGAGCTCAGCTACCCTTGGTTTACTTGTACTCAGAGGACAAAGCCCCAACCAATGAAAAAATTTCCTCTGAATAAGAATTTCTTTCGCGTCTCACTGGGTCGGAAATATCCCAGATGTTTAATGTCTGATCCAAGTTAGCTTGTGCCAACTTTAAGGTGTGAGCCAGCAGTTTTCCTAAATGCCAATTAGAGTGTGGGACTCTTTGATCCATGCCTGCTGAAGATGGGAGGAAAACGAATCTTTACGGCTGACTTATGACTTTGAACATATAAGAAGATTTAACAAATTAAGAAGGCGGGTGACACCTGAAATATTATCACGGGATAAACAGGTGCTTCTGAGAGAGGGCTTTAGAGATATTAAAAGGATTTGATCAGCATTTCATGTTATACCTAATCATTTTTCTAACAAGAGGCAGATGAAGAGATTAATACTACTTTTGTGTCAGTACACTAAAAATGTAGTTTGAGAACAGTCAGCTTAGCATAAAGCTGGGAATTATAAGGAAACAGTCCGCATGGCTCAGTCGAACATTAATAATAACAGCTTAAAATTCTCATAATTAAACAGGCTGTGTTCATTCTATGTGAACATTATAACCTGTTTGTGTTTCTCAGAAAAGTTTTAAAGTCATACAGGTCAGGCCTTTTATTTCTAGCTTTTCAACACACTCAACTTACACACTACCGTCATATCACATCATGAAAGCAGAGCATGTGATGGTGATTTCCTCATGTTAAACTATTTATTGAAAAAGCTAACAAGCCAAGTGGTGAGTAAACAACAACAAAAATAGCAATGTCTCAGTGACGAATCATGTGATCTTGAGCATCAATTGCAGCTTGACAACAACGTCTCATGCTGTTCGCAAGTTGACTTATAGTCTGCTGAGTCCTGGAATCCCACTCTTCTTGAAGAGCGGTTCTCGGGTCACTGAGGTTCTGAGGTCCAGAGTTACAAGCCTCTATACAGTGGAATGGGATCTATGCAATTCAGGTCTGGAGAAAGTTCAGGTCACTCTAGTCTCCAGCAGCTGTTCCCTAATGATACGACTGACAATGACTGCATGGATCATTGTTGTCCATGAAGAAGAAATTAGCTGTTGTTCATGCAGGAACACAATGACTGGATTAATGATGTTATACTGGTAGTTTGGACTCATTATGGTACCATCACAGAGAGTAGGACAGTTCTGTGTTGATTACACACACATGTCCACACTGCAACACCTCCACTGAAGGTTCATCTGATGACAACATTGTTGGCGGGCATCATTTCTGCTCAACATGAATCATCGTTCATCAGAGAACAGCACTGAGGTCCACTGGTACCTCATCCAGCATAAACGCTACGTGTTCCATGCAACACCAGACATGATCAGGTGTCTTGTTTATCAAGGAAACACCTAAACCATGCAGGTCTGCGGTCCTCGAGGCCTGGAGTTTGAGACCCCTTTGAGGTCAGTGGCCACGTCCATCTCAGAACATCCTGTTTGAAGCCCATAATGTCGTGGTCCTGCTGATCAAGTGTTAGGCATCATCTTGGCCTCATGATGTCAAAACAGCACGATAAAGAGGTCGTTTAAATACCAATTCCGACTGAACCAGAACATTTATTTGTCGGTTCGTGGATCAAACACTTGATGTGAATTTTGTCATTAAACTTCTTGTTAGAGAACAGCAAGTTGAGTAAAAAGTTCTCATTGTACAGTTGGACACGTACATTCAAAGGTTTAAGATCACATTAAATTCATCTGTAAAAGTTATAGTGAATTTTAGATTCACCCAAAAGTCAATATCCCTCATTTTTGGTGAGTAGTGCAGTTTAATTCTGCTCACTGCAAAGCTAACCAGGTGCAAGTTCAAACCATACATTTACAGCACAGATACATTTCCAAAAGTTTCTACCTTAACTTCTCTCAGTTGTGCCTGTATTTCATCTCGCTCCTGGCGGCAGACTTTAAGCGTATCCTGCACTTCACGATCCTTCTTCATCCTGCTATCCTCGATTGTGGCCTTCATGTTTTCCAGTTCCTTTTGGTGCACCTCTCGTTCGAGCTGCAGCTGCTGGCTCAGGGCTGATCGCTCCTCCTGAAGCGCCATCAGCTTGGCTTTAAGTTCTGCAGTGGCCTTCTGCAGCTCCTTCTTCATGCTCTCCTCCTCAGCCAGTCGCTGGGTTAGCTGTGCATGTGCTGCGCTCATCTGTTTGAGGGTGGCCTGGAGCTCAGCCTGCGTGTTGTGGTCTCTCTGACAGTGATGTGCCTGGATGTCAGCCCGTTCTTTTAACCTCTGGTTCTCTTCTCTCAGCCTGGAATGAATAGTGGCCTGATGCTGATTCTCTTGCTCCAGGGCAGCTGAGGCCTCATTCATCTAGAGTTAGAATTGTTAAGATCTTATCAAACCTTTTTAAATATACAAAACTGTATTTGAGAAACTAGTTGCTCAGTTTTTAATAAAAAGTAAAATAAATGATCTGTGAAATAAATCATCCCTTCATATATTCTGAACAAACAGAAAGAACAATTAAAGTTTCTAGATGTTTCAAACTGAACAATGTTCTCATTTGAGTTATTTTTAAAACACTGGTGACTTTTTATGTCCCTAGTTTGTCCCACACACCTTCCGGATTTCCTGCTCCAGTGACAACTGACGCTGCTGAGTTTCCGACAGCTGCACGTCCTTGCGGTGGAGCTCTTCTTCACGCTGGGCCAAGCGGCCTAGGATTTCAGCGAGCTCCCTGCGGGCTGCCTCAGTCTGCTGGCTCAGCGCCTTCAGCTGAGCCTGCGAGCTCTCCTTCTCCCTGGCTGCCTGGTGAGGCGCAAAAAAAGTAGGACCAACAGAAAGGGAGGGTGAGAGGAGAGGAAAAACAGAAATGACAAATGAGGAAATGGAGAGAAGATAGAGTACACAGAGGAGCTCCAACAATAGCGATGAGAGGTAGTAAAAGAGTGACAGAAAGAGATGAAGGAACAGAAACATGCAGTACCAACTCCTAGATGATAGGGAAAATGCTAACACTCAGCTTTCTGATAAGGGACAATGGTCAGGTCTGTTCAAGGCAGATTGCTTCTAATGCTCTGGCTTTGCCTGGAATTTGCAAGGACTTTGCTGCAGCTCAGAACCTAATCATTTAATTGAGCACTTGATTCTCTCCCCTAATTCATTAAGAGGGCAGAAATGATTTTGTAATCAACTCATGTCACGTTGAATATGCCAGGTGGGAGTCTGTGTGTCTGCCTCTCTGTTAGAAGAGGCGTGACGGAGCTTACTGTGAGTTTGGAGGTGACTCTCTCAGTTCAAATGGACTGGAAAACCCTGGGAGGTGACTTTTTAAGCTAATGAAAATTGTCAGCCATTAATTATTCAACTAAAACTAACCACCGGAACAAACCAAGCATAGGTTTTAAAGTAATAACGTCCCTTTGGGTGTATAACACAACTTTCTTCAAAATTAAAGATTATGCTCATATACAAATGTAACACATTCCTCAAAAGAAAAACCTATTTCTCCCGTCTCTTAAATGTTCCATGAATATTTTCCAGTTTAATAATATTTTTAATTCAGAGAATATTGTAGAGTTTTACTGAGTCTCTGCCAGAAAAAACTTGGATGAATTCCTGTGAACATTGAAAAGCCTTAATAAATACCCCCCCGGTTGCTTTGGTTTTATTTGAGCTGGAATATTAATAAAAGGTTTATGAACATTTCTCAGTTTACATTTTGTCATTTTTATAGTCATGTTTTTATTTCCCTTAAAACTGAGACCAATGTCCTTATAATAGCAGTATATAAGTCGACTGTAATATGAACAGGATCAAATTGCACCTATAGACCTCTTATCAGTCTACGTTGCATCCCGTCACATTCCGCTCTATTGCGTATGTCATTCCCAGAAAGAGTTAGCCATCATGTCTTGTTGTGCTGTTGGTTGTACAAACCGTTTTGATAAAAACAACAAAACTCGCAAGTTTTACCGAATCCCATCAACTCGGACCCCTTTCAAGGTAAACAGAAGACGTCTTTGGTTGCAAGCCATCAGAAGAAGTGACTGCAATGAGCAAATGATCAAAAATGCATTGATATGCAGCGACCACTTCATATCTGGTAATGACAACATCAGCTTAAAAGTATCACTGGTTAACACACTTAATATCGGTTTTACACAGTTTGATTTGATTTATTTATTTATTCAGTCAAAAATATAACAAACATAAAATAATAAATAAAACATTACATTTACATTTAAAGTGACTGAAAAGGCCCAGGCAGAAGCATAACGCTTATATTTATTGCCTGTCCTTTTTAACAAATTAAACACATGAATCTACCTTATAATACATTAATGTTTTTAAATAAAGAAAAAACAGAAAAGAAAAACAAAAAGAGAACATTATACACAAATTAGTCAAATAAAATCACAATTCTGTAAAATTTACATCAGAACTTATTCAGTTAGGATCGGTTTAACAGTTAACTCTTGGCGATGACAGGGCCAAGCTTTGGCAGCTGGGAGCACATGCTGGCTGCGAGAGAAGCTGGCTCCGAGTGGACGGACAACGCTTGTCAGAACTGATCTGGAGAGAGAAAGGATATCAAGGCTAGTTTGATTTGGAGGATGTCGCGAAGGTTTTGCTCCAAAAAAAGGTCACTGACACACTTCGTCCTCTTCCCTTGTCTTTGACTAGGCAGCACCTCAGTCTTCAGAACCACAAAGTTTTCAGTGTTGTAATCATGTATAGAATGTCCTGAACATGATTGTCTGTCACGTAGCTGTAGGCATCCAGCGTTGTGTACGATTTCAGGCTCTCCTGGGAATAGAGACTCGGTGTGTCGATCAGGTAAGAGTGGATATGTTGCCATTGCAGTTTGGGCCATTTTGTCTCATCGTTTATCCACTCCCTGCATGTAATGTGTAGGGGTTTTTAAGTTGTTTTCCATTCACTAAAGTTAACTTTGCTGCATAATCCTTCTGGTCACTCGGTGACAAACTGTTGGAGTATGCAGAAAACATCGCTAGCTAACAATATAGGACACAACTTGAACACAACCACTGCTTAGAACAATGCGGTGTTAAAGGGCCAGCGGCTCTTTCTGCAAACGCGATGCACGTGCATCAGCCGTGTTTGTAAACGAATAAGGGGTCTATAGACACAAGGATCGTTGCTTCTGATGATTTCCCAATCCACATTTGTGTGTGAATTTAATTAACTAACACTACAATTACATTGAATAGTATTTTAAAAAAGGATGTGGGCATATTTTTAAATTTTTGTTTTTTCAAATGTGAATAAACAAAGCTTTTGTTGTAAAAAAGTTAATCTTGTTATATCTATCACATACATGTAATGTTTATGATGGTGTAGCCTATTAACACCAAACCGCTCAGCGGCCGCAAAAACAAGCAGTAGGTGATTTACTGACAGCGCGCAGGCAAAACTGCACCTTTTAAACCTGCAGCTAGATGCGCAAAGTCATTTTAGCGCTTTTTCCCTTTATGAATATGCAATGTGGGTGTTTCTGCCAGAAGGTGCCAAATATTGGGAAGAGAACATTTAAATAAGTGGGCATTCCAGGCGCAGTGTGATTTATCAAACCTGAAACTGTTTGCCGCTTCCAGTTTTGCCTGTATTTCTACCGCCTTTGAAAAGCATGTCTTAACTCGGCACAAAAATGGATGCAGCGACCGTTGCGTGGAGAAGGCACAGACAAACGTGTGGATCATTCCAGCACACTGTGACAGTTAGTTATGCGTCTTCCAGGGTAGATTGTCTAGTGTGTGTCACAGATTTTGAATGCAATGTTACAGTAATGTTACATTAATTTTCCAAACACTTGTGATGCAAACATTGTGGCAAATTATCCAGGTTCCTGATTCCTTCATTCTGAGGAATAGTGTTATATTTACGAGGTTGAGAGATGGTGAATATGGACAGGAATGACTCTTGGGTGCGTGCCTTACGTTATTCGTGCCCTGTAAATATCATTCCACACATTTATGGATCTAATAGCAGCTCATGATTTTTCCTAAGGTGATGGCGCAGACCCCCTTTACAACCTGTGCTCAACCCTACTGCTCGGGAGTAACATATAATCTGGCCCACATACGCACTCGAAACATTGTGGAGCACATAGCATCCTGAAAAGCAGGTGTCGGTGTTTGGACTGCACTGGCGGGACACTTTACACACCAGATTGCCCTGATCACTGTTGTTTGCTTTGTGTTGCACAACATTCACAACATCACAGAATGGAACCTGAAGATGTCTTTGCTGCGGCTCAGCAATATATTTTTTGCCTCTTCTGTTCATATTTGAAGCTCCAATGGCTCTAAATTAATTTTCCGCTTGCGCTTTCTTGCTCCCGCAAGAGAATAGCGCCGTCAAACTCCTCATTTGAATATTGCTTTTTGCGCTGGTTAACAATTGCAATCAGTTTTAGTAGATCACCCGCAAATAAATGAACACGCCCTTGGCGCAAAATTCTTGCGGCGCACGCAATTTTGCGCTCTTTACTTGGAATGTTTATAAATCAGGCGCCATATGTTATGTTACTGTGATGTGACTCTCATTTTCTTTGGTATCACATTTTCATTATACGTCTGATGTTGTTCCTGCATTCTCTGTGGTGTTCACTAATGGGAAAATGTTGTGAATTTTAGACAGTACTGTTGGGTCAGGTGTAAGTGATTGTCCTTATAAAGGTGTATATATATATATATACAGTGGGGCAAAAAAGTATTTAGTCAGCCACCAATTGTGTAAGTTCTCCCATTTAAAAAGATCAGAGAGGCCTGTAATTTTCATCATAGGTATACCTCAACTATGAGAGACAAAATGAGGAAAAAAAAATCCAGAAAATCACATTGTCTGATTTTTAAAGAATTTATTTGCAAATTATGGTGGAAAATAAGTATTTGGTCACCTACAAACAAGTAAGATTTCTGGCTTTCACAGACCTGTAACTTCTTTAAGAGGCTCCTCGGTCCTCCACTCGTTACCTGTATTAATGGCACCTGTGTGAACTCGTTATCAGTATAAAAGACACCTGTCCACAACCTCAAACAGTCACGCTCCAAATTCCACTATGGCCTAGACCAAAGAGCTGTCAAAGGACACCAGAAACAAAATTGTAGACCTTCACCAGGCTGGGAAGACTGAATCTGCAATAGGTAAGCAGCTTGGTGTGAAGAAATCAACTGTGGGAGCAATTATTAGAAAATGGAAGACATACAAGACCACTGATAATCTCCCTCGATCTGGGGCTCCACGCAAGATCTCACCCCGTGGGGTCAAAATGATCACAAGAACGGTGAGCAAAAATCCCAGAACCACACGGAGGGACCTAGTGAATGACCTGCAGAGAGCTGGGACCAAAGTAACAAAGGCTACCATCAGTAACACACTACGCCGCCAGGGACTCAAATCCTGCAGTGCCAGACGTGTCCCCCTGCTGAAGCCAGGACACGTCCAGGCCCGTCTGCGGTTTGCTAGAGAGCATTTGGATGATCCAGAAGAGGATTGGGAGAACATCATATGGTCAGATGAAACCAAAATAGAACTTTTTGGTAGAAACTCAACTTGTCGTGTTTGGAGGGGAAAGAATGCTGAGTTGGATCCAAAGAACACCATACCTACTGTAAAGCATGGGGGTGGAAACATCATGCTTTGGGGCTGTTTTTCTGCAAGGGGACCAGGACGACTGATCCGTGTAAAGGAAAGAATGAATGGGGCCATGTATCGTAAGATTTTGAGTGAAAACCTCCTTCCATCAGCAAGGGCATTGAAAATGAGACGTGGCTGGGTCTTTCAGCATGACAGTGATCCCAAACACACCGCCCGGGCAACGAAGGAGTGGCTTCGTAAGAAGCATTTCAAGGTCCTGGAGTGGCCTAGCCAGTCTCCAGATCTCAACCCCATAGAAAATCTCTGGAGGGAGTTGAAAGTCCGTGTTGGTGGCTGACTAAATACTTTTTTGCCCCCCTGTATATATATATATATCGATATAGTTTATGAGTTACTACATTCATCCCACATTCATACCAAATGACTGCAAACGAATGAATGTGTGTGCAAATGGCTGTATGATGGACAACTTTATCAGGATGTAACTGCCTCTCGACAAATGACTAATACAACAGCAATAGAACAAAAGAGGGAAACAAATGAATTTATAAATGTACTGTAGATCAGGGGTGGCCAACTCCAGGACTCGAGAGCCACTATCCCGCACAATTAAGATGTTTTAAGATTTCCGGAATAGCGCTACAACTGGTGGCAGCTTGTTGGAATAGAATAGAATAGCTCTGTGACTTTGCTAGCTTTTTTTTGTTCTTTTTGAGTATTTCCTGCTAGTTTTTTCTTCTGGAAATATTTTCTAAATACTTTTCTTCTGATTTGGGTGCCGTGCTGATTGAGTTTTTTGATTGATTTGTCACTTGTTTGCCACTTATTATGATGCGTAACCATGGCAACAAGAGACTTGTTTACAAGAAAAAGCAACTAACTGACATTTTTAAGGCTGAAATAATCCTCAAATTGAAACTCTGGATCCCTGATGAGCTCAAAAGAAGAAGACGTGGATGCAGAGCAGGAGCAGAGTGAAGAGAGAGAAAGAGGAAGTTTAAACCTTCACTTCCATCAGTCTTATTGACAAATGTGAGATCTCTTTGCTAACAAAATGGATGAACTTGAAACTCTGTTGAAGACCCAGCCAGAATATCGGGAATGCAGCATCATGTGTTTTACTGAGACATGGCTAAAGGAACATGTCCTTGACTCCAGCATGTCTCTACCTGGCTTTCAAACAATACGGGCAGACAGAGATTTGAAAAGGAGTGGCAAAAGAAGTCCGCTGATCACATCTGCAGTCACCTGTTGGGGAAGCAGCATCAGAGCAATTTACATAAAGAGGTGAACAGATTGATAAGGAGGACTGATTCTGTCCTGGAGACTGAACTGGAGTCTCTTGAGTTGATTGTCCAAAGGAGGGCGAAGAACATGATGGAAAACCCTTATCATCCTCTTCCGAACACAGTAACTCAACAACAGAGTGTCTCAGTCAGAACGCTACAGGACATCCTTCCTGTCCACAGCTGGAACCTCTACAATGGCTCCCTGAAGAAGAACTGAGCTACAACAACACTTAATTTCCCTTCAGGGAGTAATAAAGTATGTTTGATTTGATTTGATGTTCCCCTGCTTCAACACACCTGCTTCAGATGAACAGGTCGTTAACAGGCTTCTGCAGGACTTGCTGAGATGTTGCAGATTTGAATCTGGTGTGTTGAAGCAGGAAAACATCTAAAACATGCAAGATAGTGACCCTCGAGGCCTGGAGTTGGAGTATATTCTGTTGCATAATAATATTCACCTACATTATTCCAGAGCACAGATGGCACCATCTTTGTCCCCATAAGTGCAGACTTTATGTAGTTAAGTGGAAGTATGAAGTGTTATTTCGAATCTGTAAATGAGGGATCGTATTTATCTCAGTAGACAAGATAAACAGTTTTGTTTTTACACTCTGAGCCACAGAGCCCACTAGAACAGGAGATCAGGTTTATGCTGTTAAAGCTTGTGCTGAAGCAGAAAAGGAATAGCCATGTCTCTTCTTGAGCAATTACACACTTCTGATTATTAACAGACCTGCTATACAGGCAACTCAGTGCTCCATAGTGAAATGCAAATAATTCCACTGGTGCAGTTTAGGATTTACAAACAGAAACATTTTTGTAAATCTGCAGCTTAGTGCCTGTTAGTGAAGCGTGTCTTACCACAAATAATATTTGCAAATTGGGAATTGTTTTTACTGATATTTAAGTATGATTAGGCCCAGAAGAAATTTGACAGTAACACAATGTTCATGATTTGGGCTCTGAATGTCACCACATTGGAAGTGAAATGAAACAATTGAGATGCAATTGAAGTGCAGATTTCAAGGTTTAATTCAAGGGGTTGAACAAACAAAGGGGTTGAATAAATTTTTATTTTCCTGGCGCCGCTTCGAGCAGGCAGCAGGTATCAGCATCAGCTCCGACCTGACCGAGTCTTTTTCACTATTCAATTTTTTTTATTTTATTGTTCATTTGTTCTTGTCTTTGTTTTGTTTTTTTCTATTGTGGACTGCTTCTGCACAAAATGGAGCTCAGAACTCTCTGGATATTTATGCTCTTTCTCACATTTTTTACGGGATCTGTGTCTGGAGAGCACATGGAGCTTCGCTCTCCCAATGTTTACAGTAGGGATCAACTGTTAGCCCTTGGGGCCTCTGCAGTACGGCCTACCATTGAACGAGCAGACATCCCCCGTGAGGTGAAAAATAAGAGTTGCGGTACTCGGGCAGGGACGCAGTAAGATTAGGAGGTACCGGCCAGCAATTCTATCTTCTATTATGGGGAACGTGGGATCTTCCCCTAATAAAGTGGATGAGCTGGCAGCTATAACCCGACATCAGAGGAGCTACAAGGAATGCAGCTTGATGTGCTTCACAGAGTCATGACTAACTGCGTTAACTCCGGACTCACACATAAACGTGGATGGTTTTCAGAACAACGGAGAGTGGTAAGAAGAGAGGAGAGGGTCTGGCTGTAATTGTGAAGAATAGATGGTGTAACTCTGGACATTTATCTATCAAAAAGACGCTTTGCTCTAAGGACATTGAGCTGCTATTGGTTAGCATGAGGCCTTACTATCTACCACAGGAGTTTTCACACGTTATTGTGATAGCTGTGTATGTCCCGCCCTCTGCTAATGTTGCTGCAGCCTGCGATGTCCTGCATTCTGTAACCAGCAGCCTCCAAAAACAGAACCCACAGGCCCTTTTTCTGATCTTTGAGGACTTTAAAAACATCTCCCTGTCCTCCACTCTCCCCACGTTCACCCAGTATGTCACCTGTCATACCAGAGACAATAAAACATTGGACTTATTGTATGCCAACACCAACGAGGCATACAACTCATGGCATGGAACTATCAAGAGTGAACCACCACATGTCCCAGTGAATACTGGACTACCTCAAAGGATGCCCACAGTATGTGAGGATAAAGGGATGTGTCTTTGATACGCTTGTCTGCAGTACGGGGGCCCCACAGGGAACTGTGCTGGCACCGCTGGAAGCTACATGTTTACGTTTTTCATGAATAGTTCAATGCAAAATCTGTACTTTTTCAATTTCAATTTTATACATGTCCTAACTAGTTTAAGAATTGTGCAGTATTGTAAAAATACTGTTCATTTACCTCCCCACACTTCCTTGGCAGTCAGTTGATGACCGAGTGCCTCTATCTGAAGACGAGGCGCCTCCTGAATAGCTGTAAAGCTCTCATTAGTACCTGTGCAGTCATATCGTCACCGTCATCACACTGCACAAGTCCTTTATTACCGTCATCAGTCAACCAACACAACGCTATAGTCATCACTGCACGCAGATGCGACACGGAGAGGAGCAATCAGGTTTTCCCCTGGAACCAAGTAACCGCAATAAGTGAGGGATCACTGTAATGCTGGACATCAAACCATGAAGTGACCATCCGGTCAAAATTGGAAATATCTGAGGTCTATTTTTTGACGTGTTTCATGCAGCTGGAGTGTTTTGCACTTAAAAGGCACCAAAAACAGAATTAGGGCTGCAAAAACGAATTTATAAAATTTGATGATGAAATGCGTCAGGCAATGAATTTTGTCACTGATTCGTTGTGTAGTTCGCACAACTTTTTTTTTTTTTCACGCAACCTTTATTTAACAGTCAATGTGAGCAAATTGCCAACAGCAGAGCAGCGCAAGGTAGACACACAGAACATTGCAGAAGCAGGTATACGCAAGAAGATAAGAACTTCAAAAGTTTGGGAGCACTTCACCTTAAACAAAGCAAAGACATTTCTTATCTACTTGTTATATTGAAGAGCGCTTGTTTTAGTTACTCCTGCTTTTAATTTGACATTGTTCATCTTGTCTTCAACTCTTTCTCTTATGGTGCATTTACACCGGCCCAACCATCAACTTCATAAGCGGCAAGTTTATATGTAAAGTCTATGGTGGACGGGCGTCAGACAGACGTCAACGACTCTGTGGCGCTTTGTGAGCATTATGAGCGGCGTTGACGCTTGAAAAGCTAGAAAAGCTCAAAGTTCAGCCAGCTGAACTTTTGACGTTGATAATGCTCTTGAAGCAGCATGTCAACCAATCAGAGCGTCTCATCGTAGTGACGTAAGACGTCACAGCACGTAGCCGGAAAGAAGCGGGCTCAGCCAAAATGGAAGATAAATTAACCTCATCCAAACGTAGCTCCTGGAGCAAATGGTTAAACTCACCAAACTCCGAACGCATCTGAAGAATAGGGTGTATCCACAAACAGCGCTGATGCACCCGACGTCGACGTTGTCTAGATCTATGAAATAAATAAATCCAAGCCACTGTCTCAATATGATCCGCCATAGTAGCTCCGAACATCCGATAACAAAGGAAGCCCCGCCTTCGCGCTCTTTTTCGGTCAGGCTTTACGAGCTTTAACGCCTATGCGCTCTGACTGGCAGGCGTTATGAGCTTCAACTTCAAACCTCAAATTTGGAGCGTTATCAGCGTTGCTTGACGTTGACAAAGTGGCCGGTGTGAATGCACCATTACTCTTTCGTTTGTTTAGACACCTAAAAACCCCACCCCCCTCAAGGTAGTCAGCACACTCCATTGCGCTGTGTGTGTGTTTGTGTAGGTGTGTGTGTTGTGTTTATTTGCATCTCTATAGTTTGTTTAGATACACAATTATGATCGCATTTGTAAATCACGGTATTTTATTTTGAAGAATTGCTTTTATTTTTGACCGGATTGTCTCATGTCTCCTGGTGTTATTTCCTGCCAGAATTGACGCGGAACACTCACGCAAAATATAGACCAGACGCCAAAATGATAATTTAACAGCTCCATGTCTAGCGTGAACTACATCATATAGGTTAACAAGGGCACGGAATGAAAGAAGTCTCGGTTCCGCTCCGCTTTGCAGCGCTTCCAAGTGAAGTAGTACTGAGGCCTAAGCAAACTACGTAGTACGTACAGAAGTGTGATTGACAATCTAGTAGCCAATAGATAACAAAACGGGTTCGTTATCTATTGGCTACTTTACTTCAAGCCCCACCAGGTCTATGATTTATGAATATTTTAACTTTTACTTTTGGACACCATAAGTACAAGACCACTACAAGTTGATAAAATTATTTTAAAGTAAATTTGGCATCTAAATTTGCTACAAAATCCTACTTACGACTTTTAAATGAAGTGAAGGAAGGAGAGAAAAAAAGTTTCTGTAGCACTTTTAATCCACTTAGTGCATACTGGTTCTCGGTTTATTTGAGAATGTCACCATTTTTCCCAACTCTAAAAACAATTTTGGAGGATCTCAGCTGTGAGAGTTAAGCTACCACACAAAGTTGTGATGATAGATTATTTTCAGTTATGCCGAGATAAAGTTTTGGAGTGATTGAGCACCACAAAAATAGCCTCAAACTGGTTATAGTATATTCTTTTGTTGGAAAATATTTCTTGCACGAGCTCACTTTAAATTTATGCCACAGTAAACTTACAAGGATGTTTTAGTTTTTTTATAGATAGTTTTTGTTCTGCAATTTATTGATACATTTAAAAATAAAAACAAAAAAAAAAAAGACATAACCAACAAAATCAGTGAGTTGATATTAGAAAGACTAAGATTGGCTTCATGTGGTCTTTGACCTTGTTGATGAAAAAAAGAGAGATGCTGTATCAGGAAAGTTAAACTAATTTTTAAACCTAATTTATTTGCTTTAGGCTATTTAAGAAGTGCTGATTCTCCTTCTCCTAATGTGAGTATTTGCATGAGTGTGTTTTTCTCTGTGTGGAGGGCAGCCAGGTCAGATGAAATAACAGAAAAAGAAAAGGAGACTTTAGGTCATTTTTCATTGCAACAGAAGTAAATGGAATGTTCTTGTTACAACCAAACACTGTTTAATAAAGTCTTGGTTGGGAAAATGAGGTCTAAAATAAAAAATACTTATTTATTAGTAAAGAAACAGCTACAGATACTAGAACTGGGCTCAAAGATACAGAATGTGTTGATGTTTTATCTGTAGTATGAAAAATGGGCGCCCTTAGTTTAGTAAGAAACAAAAATCTTGGTGTGGTGCTAAATAAAGTATCCAGGAAAACATCTTAAAGTGAATCCGGTGTTCAGTCTGAGTCAGACAATCAGAAGGATCAGAGTGAAAAAGAAAGCCTGAGATTTCCAATGAAAGGAAAGAGATGTTTTAAAAAGGTGAGTGCTGCCAACGCAAACCAGCAATGAAACAGAGGATTGTTTGAACAGTACAGATTCTCAGTGAGCTGAAATTAAATGAGTGCACATACATAATTTGAGCTATTGACTTGACTACATCAGCACACAGTTGAGAATCTGTTCCAAAGTAATTCAATAAACCTTGTTTCTGACTGCCGGTCCTGAAAAAAAAAAGATCTTTTCTAAAGCTTGGATTTAACAAAGCCAGAAGTTTACAGATGTAATAAGGATGGCTGTGTTCCACTCAGAGAAAGATCTAGTTGTTTTGCATGCTACTTCATTGTCAAGACTGAAGCTATGGTCACAATCATCCCGTATGAACAGCTGTGAACCCCCTACGAATTATTTTTAGAACATTTTGTATGGCTCCCTTCAGCCTTAAGAATCTAGTCTTTGTAGCCAGTTGTTAAATTTGTGGCCAGCTTGATGGTGTTGTCCAAGACTTTTGTTGAATGTAAAACCCTGAGCATAGGGCCTCCATAAGGATGGAAACAACATGGCCTTGAAAAAATCTAAGAATAATGCACAATGTTTGTGAATTATTTAGATAAAATAGACCACAATGAAATACTGTTGCTTCCAGAAATTTAAACTTATTTCTCCCTTTTCATGACGCATGCAGCAACATGATGCAAGACCTCTGCAAAGGTGTTGCAGTTAATCTAGAAGTCCGCCCCAGAGTCACATTCCAACTCGCTGTCCAGCTCATTTTGTACTGGCTCTAAAGGTGCAACGGCCTCATCCACCACCACTGCCGTCTTCTCTCCAGGTCCTCCTGGTGGTACCAAACAAAAGCAGCAGCTACAACTGCTAGAGCTTCTTCCTCTTTATCCTGCAGCTGCAGTCCTCCATGCATTATTGCCATCTTGACAATTAAATACTATTCAATGAATTATCGAGCATATACAGTGGGGCAAAAAAGTATTTAGTCAGCCACCAAATGTGTAAGTTCTCCCACTTAAAAAGATCAGAGAGGCCTGTAATTTTCATCATAGGTATACCTCAACTATGAGAGACAAAATGAGGAAAAAAAAATCCAGAAAATCACATTGTCTGATTTTTAAAGAATTTATTTGCAAATTATGGTGGAAAATAAGTATTTGGTCACCTACAAACAAGTAAGATTTCTGGCTTTCACAGACCTGTAACTTCTTTAAGAGGCTCCTCGGTCCTCCACTCGTTACCTGTATTAATGGCACCTGTGTGAACTCGTTATCAGTATAAAAGACACCTGTCCACAACCTCAAACAGTCACGCTCCAAACTCCACTATGGCCAAGACCAAAGAGCTGTCAAAGGACACCAGAAACAAAATTGTAGACCTTCACCAGGCTGGGAAGACTGAATCTGCAATAGGTAAGCAGCTTGGTGTGAAGAAATCAACTGTGGGAGCAATTATTAGAAAATGGAAGACATACAAGACCACTGATAATCTCCCTCGATCTGGGGCTCCACGCAAGATCTCACCCCGTGGGGTCAAAATGATCACAAGAACGGTGAGCAAAAATCCCAGAACCACACGGAGGGACCTAGTGAATGACCTGCAGAGAGCTGGGACCAAAGTAACAAAGGCTACCATCAGTAACACACTACGCCGCCAGGGACTCAAATCCTGCAGTGCCAGACGTGTCCCCCTGCTGAAGCCAGGACACGTCCAGGCCCGTCTGCGGTTTGCTAGAGAGCATTTGGATGATCCAGAAGAGGATTGGGAGAACATCATATGGTCAGATGAAACCAAAATAGAACTTTTTGGTAGAAACTCAACTTGTCGTGTTTGGAGGGGAAAGAATGCTGAGTTGGATCCAAAGAACACCATACCTACTGTAAAGCATGGGGGTGGAAACATCATGCTTTGGGGCTGTTTTTCTGCAAGGGGACCAGGACGACTGATCCGTGTAAAGGAAAGAATGAATGGGGCCATGTATCGTAAGATTTTGAGTGAAAACCTCCTTCCATCAGCAAGGGCATTGAAAATGAGACGTGGCTGGGTCTTTCAGCATGACAATGATCCCAAACACACCGCCCGGGCAACGAAGGAGTGGCTTCGTAAGAAGCATTTCAAGGTCCTGGAGTGGCCTAGCCAGTCTCCAGATCTCAACCCCATAGAAAATCTCTGGAGGGAGTTGAAAGTCCGTGTTGCCCAGCGTCAGCCCCAAAACATCACTGCTCTAGAGGAGATCTGCATGGAGGAATGGGCCAAAATACCAGCAACAGTGTGTGAAAACCTTGTGAAGACTTACAGAAAACGTTTGACCTCTGTCATTGCCAACAAAGGCTATATAACAAAGTATTGAGATTAACTTTTGTTATTGACCAAATACTTATTTTCCACCATAATTTGCAAATAAATTCTTTAAAAATCAGACAATGTGATTTTCTGGATTTTTTTTCCTCATTTTGTCTCTCATAGTTGAGGTATACCTATGATGAAAATTACAGGCCTCTCTGATCTTTTTAAGTGGGAGAACTTACACAATTGGTGGCTGACTAAATACTTTTTTGCCCCACTGTATNCGTTTACATGCGCCAAATTTCCCCAATCTGATTAAAATCTTGGTCGATCTGAATTCCCAAATCCCTGTTTACATGGACACTAACTGAAATGATCTGATCATGCCATGAGTACACATGCACCAAGCACTCAATCAGGTTAAATGAGTTGAGCATGCGCACAGCGAGTTGTCTTTCCGGAGAAAGAAAAAAAGTAAACAAACTCCGTCCTTTCTGCACGTCTTTCCCGCCCCATCGTGTGCTCGAGCTGACTCACGTTATCCCCAATATGGACCCTCTGCGGGTGATTACCTTTATGTTTGGGTTTTTACTGGTCGCATTAACCAAGCTAGAGGCTGAATACATATTGCTACTGCTCCTCCACCACAGGAGAGGAGAGCAGGATGACAGGATGACTGCACCAGCAGACCACTTCTGTTTACTTCCCGCTATGTTTTCTACTTGAGTCTGCGAAAGTGGAAAGACGTCACGCTGAAGTTGTACGCATGCGCAAAGGGCTCTTTTCACCCTTTCTTTCCGAATGGGTGTATACATGCACGTCTATCCGAATGGAGATCGGACAAAACCACCCCTCTCGATCGGAAGTAAATTTCTTTCGGATCAGGCTGCATCGGATCAAAACATTCGGGTTGACATGTTTACATGACGTCTTTTTTATCCGATTGGGCGTTTATTCCGATTAAATGTGCCCATGTAAACGTAGCTATTGATCCCAAACACACCGCCCGGGCAACAAAGGAGTGGCTTCGTAAGAAGCATTTCAAGGTTCTGGAGTGGCCTAGCCAGTCTCCAGATCTCAACCCCATAGAAAATCTCTGGAGGGAGTTGAAAGTCCGTGTTGCCCAGCGTCAGCCCCAAAACATCACTGCTCTAGAGGAGATCTGCATGGAGGAATGGGCCAAAATACCAGCAACAGTGTGTGAAAACCTTGTGAAGACTTACAGAAAACGTTTGACCTCTGTCATTGCCAACAAAGGCTATATAACAAAGTATTGAGATTAACTTTTGTTATTGACCAAATACTTATTTTCCACCATAATTTGCAAATAAATTCTTTAAAAATCAGACAATGTGATTTTCTGGATTTTTTTTCCTCATTTTGTCTCTCATAGTTGAGGTATACCTATGATGAAAATTACAGGCCTCTCTGATCTTTTTAAGTGGGAGAACTTACACAATTGGTGGCTGACTAAATACTTTTTTGCCCCACTGTATGATGATGAAGACAGAATTATGGAGTCATCGGCCACCACTTATATACCGGACAAAATGGGCTGAAAGCTGGCGAATCTTCCTATCACCAGTTTGAAATTGCTGTGAGTTGCACAAAGCGGTGATGTACGGCCACAACTGTCATAAAATGGCCATAAGCAGACTGTAGGATGATGTCAAGGCACCTTTACCAATACCAAAGTCACTCTACAGCCAGTGCACAGAAGAAAAATCCCATAATCTTGTCAAGAATGCCTCAAGTTGCTCTTGTGAATTGAATGGCAGTCGTAGAAACTTCCTAAAACAGCTGTAGGAAACTATGCCACCTCCACGAAGGTCTAATAAACTCCAGGTTTCAGAAAAAGGAGGAGATTCGTATAAACATTTGTGAACGTAGCCTTAGCTGTTGATAATTTAAATAACACCTGTGCTATTTATGCAAAGCCAGCTGAAGAAAATCTCCTGTGAAAAAGGCCTATTAACTCACAAGGTGACTGGATTGGTTCATAAATGTTTTTCAAATGAAACTGACTAGTTAAGGTTTTATAAGTACAGACTTTGGCTGAAATATTCTGTTTTCTTTTCATCACCAAAGGCGTCGCTTCACTTTTGTAATTGAAAAACAGGACAGATATCATGGATGTCTCCATTGTTTAAAACTCCCTGTCAGTTTAACAACTTATTCTTGAGATGGTTTCTTTCTATGATGCAACAAAGACAGTTATATTCTCAGTTGTACCCAGTAGTGCTGCGAGAGGAGTGGCTGCTAAGTGCTGCAGCATCCATGTCAAGTCTGCAAGAAGCAAAGACTTCAACTTCTGCTGTATTCTAATGGTTTACTTTGTTACGATAAAAGCTTAAAAAAAACAAGAACCAAAAGAAACAAGAGCACACTAATAACAGGAAGATCAACAATAATTAACCATGGTTTTACATTCATGTTACCCAGATGTACAACAAAAATGTCTGGAGATGTTGGAACATTATAACAATGTTCTTAGTTGTTTACTTTAACCCAAACATTTAAGTTATAATTGCATAATTGGCTCAAATTAGAGGTTTTTCACATCCAGTTTTAAGGAAGGCTTAAAAAATACAGCTCTTCAATAACTGCAATAAATTCCTGTTCCAGAGTGAACAATTACTTGGACAAATTAAAGGTGGAATATAAAACATCTTCATAAAAAGCAGTATTTTTAACAAAATAATACCTCCATGGGGTGTTTAGAGGTGTGCAGAATGAAAGTACAGTATTTCCTTTAAAAATTATATTTGAAGTAAAATATAATAAAGTAGTTTATTTTGATGGGCATGATGTTGGCATTATGTTTACATCTACCAGCTAATAGCAGGCAGAGCAGCGAGCACCATTGCGGGTAGCCTAATACAGTAAATAGTCCATAATCGCGGGGCTGGTATTGTGGAGGGGGGCGGAGTCGGCAGGTCAAGAAGCTGCTTTGAAGCCCTGAAGATTTTGTTGTCCCTCTCGGGGGAGGAGCAACCGGAGAGGCTCGAGGGCCAGAGTGGGTTTGGATGAGGAAATTTTACTGCATCAGCGCACACGGGTCGCAAGCCTCGCACCCTAACTGCTGGACTTAAATGGCGGCATTTGAAGGCAACACCCGCTGTTCCCGCCCCACTCCCTCTCTCACCAGCCACCTGCTCTCTCACACCCCAAACACCAGCGACTGTCTGTGGAGTTACCGCTACAGGCACGTCTGGCCCGCTCGGTGCTGAGTGTTCCAGCCAGCAGCAGCATTTAGTGCAGCTGCATGGGTTACCGGGGAGAGGAGGACTGGACTTGCCCCCAACACCGTTGATGCTGTTCTGTTTCTTCATGATCTCAAGAAGTAGGCTTAAATATGTTTTTTTATGTCAAAATAAGGTCAACTGTTACTGCGTTGTTTGATCATGCACAAAAAAAGGGGGGCAGGCTGGGATCGGGCTTGTTAAAACTGAAAACCTCTTGGGCCAGGGCCGGGCTTGGGCTCACAATATAGGCCCGAGCAGGGCTCAAGGTCTTAGGTTTGGGTTAAGAACACACCGGTAAAGGTTAGGATAAGGGTTAGGGTGGTTAGGTGAATGGAGATGTCAAAACAAAGTCCTAACATGGATAGAAATATAAACTTGCATGTATGCGTGTGTGTGAAGGCAGCAGCAGGAGCAGCTCTGATATAAACTACAGCAGCTGTTTCACTTCACAGGAGAGACGATTTCTGCTCCTAAGAATTTCTCTTTATCGCAGACTGATCTGCCATATCAAAAAAATCTGTTAATAAAATCAAATCCTTCAAACACTAAAGGTCTTTAATAATTTAGCTCTAGAACTCGATGCCGGTTGGAACTAATTCATAGGTACAGCTAACTGAAAGCTCACTATGAAGCTTGAGGTTAGTTGCATGTTTTTTCTCTAAAAATAAAAACCCAGTCAAAAAAAAAAAACACACTTGTCCTACTTTTTTAGTTCGTAGTTAAAATCAACTCATTTTTTTAAAAACACAACCTGCCACTCTGTGTTAACACTGAACAGAACTCATGACACAGTGACAAAGAACCCAAACACAGCCAGCTTGCTGCAGTGATGCAAATCTAAAGGGGTGTGTGTGTGTGTGTGGGTGTGGTTGGGGGGGCTGAACGATTTCAATACCTTCAATTGTATATCAGACAAGAATCTCTGCATTTGTTACCTAGTGATGCTGCAACAGCAGCAGGAGTCTGCAGACTTGTACAGAATGAGAAGTTACATCCAAAGTGTTCCTGTAGCTTTTGGATTAATTCTTCCAACATCCCATTATCAAATTTCTGTAAATGTGAGAAGAATTTTTCCACAATAAATGTGTTTATTTTGTGTTACTCAGAATGTGTTTACCAGGCCTTTGATGCTGCTGTTGTCAACAGATGTTTGATTGTGGATCATCCAAACTTTTATCTTCAATAAAAGGCAATTCAGCTTGATCAAGCTGACCAGGTAATAGATTGTTAACTCATCAACTTTTTTAGACGTCCATTATTTGTGCAGTTCAGTTAACTTTGAATCTGAGCGGAATGAGTGTCTGTTCCTTCAGCTGCTTCTGTTTTATGTTACATTTCAGCAGACATCACGGCGTTAAGCTGATTCAGTTTGGTGAGGATTTGGTAATGAGGATGTCTCTTGTGGTATTACAGAAAACGAGCTTGTATTTGCTCTGATTATGTTTTCTCCTGACTTGGATAATGACATACCTACCTGAAGGAATGTGTTCTTCACTCAGATGGATGTGGTGAAGAAGACATTTTCATTAGCATGGAAATCATCTGCGATCGTTTGTCTTCGTAAACGTCCAGGTCTTTTTTTCTGCTGCTTCTTTTTACTCAGATGGCACTCGGTGCTCTGTCACTCTCTTGCTGATGGATCTATTTTTTTGTTTGTTTGTTTTTTTGGAGCCTAGAGTTGGTCTTTTTACAACTGCACAGCAACAACTTGGAAATGCATATACCTGAATTAGTCGAGGCCTTCTGCGTGGTAAAGTGATGAATACAATGAAAAATGACTCAAATATTCCCAGACAGGAGAGCAAACAACATATATTGTCTTTTCCTGTGTTTTATTCTACGTAATTGGAGACTTTTATTGTTAATTGGCTCATATTCATGTGTTTTACTTTGTCTGACACAAATGGAAACATTTCCAAGCAGAAAATGTGCATTATATTTTTTTAAAACAAGCAATTTTATGGTTAGAGTTTTAACCCTTTACAACCCATATGACCCTTCAAAGTCCGTAAAACTGATTCACATGTGATTTAGCACTTTAAATGTAAAGACATTTTTATTTGTCGTTTCATTTATGTATAAATAAATATAATGGAATAGGATTTTGTTTCTCTGGTCCAAGTGATTCCACAAAGCAGAACCTTCATTTTGGTCTGGAGATCAATCAAACCTGGGGTGGTGGGAGGGCAGCAGCATGTTCACCTGATCACTGCATTGCAAGGAGACCTGCGTGTCTCAGCAAGCTGTGTAGCCAACATAATGCCAGTCTGCTTTCGTGGTCTCCATGGTAACCAGTTCAAGTGAAAAACAAGGTGACGCAGCTGACTTATCAACTTTTCCTCCCAACTTCCAGAACCAAAGATGCAGTAAGTTCTGATGGACTTTTGCTACAGACATGGACTTAAAGTATACCTGACACGTTTTCAACAAAATATATGATATTAAAGCTTGAAAAAATCTGTTCTGCTTCAGGAATCCTTAATCACAGATTTCAACAAAGAATTGCGACATTTCACTATTAAGCGAGTTGTAAATTTACCTCCTGTGGCTGTCCGTGCCATCTCACCATTTTTCCCGGAGTAGAGTGTGATATCATCTTTTGTTTATACTGTTTGTCTGATATTTTGTTAAAAAAAGAAGCTTGTGTCATGTAGATCTAATTAGCTAAAGTCCACACTAAAACTGGCTTAACTCATTCAGTGCCATTGACGTCTTGACGTCTCTACAGCTTTTATTGGCTTAAATCCTGCAAAGCATTCTGGGGCAGCTGCTTGCTGAATTTGAACTCATTACAGGCTGTATTTAGTCATATGATCCAGGAGAGGGCAGTGGTGCATTTCTCTGGGTGAGGTCTTCCTTTCTTACCGTGTTATAAAGTCGTGTGGAGTTGGGGAGGAGCCAGGCAGTCAGGATGAGACAGACGGTGAATACGGAAGGCAGGTTCAGAGCCTGTGAAGTGGCTGTAACCCGACCTGGTTGTTCAGAGTTATTATAAACTAGTATAGAATTTATGGAACTGAGAAGGTGGTGGAATTTATTACATGGATAAAATCCCTCCAGTGTGTCTACCGGATCTACCGGGAACGAGTATTGTGTTGAAGGTGGTGCAGTTTTTTATCCAGTTCGTAATTTTCTGACTTGTGATGTCTTCAGCCTGACGTTGAGGTTCTTCTAGCAATGCTAGGAAGCTGAGGGGGACTTATCCAACCAGTATCTCCTGTTAGGATCTTCTGAAGGCAGCAGGGACCAAAATGAAGAAGGATTTGCTGCATAAAACACACAGAAAGTGTTGATAGATGAACTGATGGCCGGGGGGGGGGACGAACTGACTAAGTCACGCACTCACGGGTGCACATGCGCACATACATGTACGTACACACACACACACACACACACACACACACAAGTTTGTTTTGTTATCCTTATGGGGACTGTCCATTGACTTCCATTGATTTTAGTAACTAGATTTATACCTAACCCAAACCCTTTTCCTAACCTTAACCATTACTGATCTATAACTAACCCTAAGACTAACTAAAACTCTATTCACACCATACCTATAAACCTAACCCCTAACCCTAAAAAGGGGAGTCCCCCTTATGGGGACCAGGCTTCGGTCCCCACAAAAACCCTCGGACCCCAGAAAGATAGTAAATGTCTGGAAACTGGTCCTCGGGAGGTTAGAAAAACAAGAACACACACACACAGTATCTGAATCATTAATCACTTTTTTTCTTAGATTTTTTTTTCGAATGTTGAAATTGTCTATAAATGACTCTTTTTAGACATAAAATAAACTATCAAAAATACTTTTTTACTGTTGTTTTTTTACTTTCATAGTAGTAAAACATAGTTCAGATGTTGCATGAATCATTGAAACATGAAATATTTACATCAAAACAATCCTGAAACGTGTGGATTTTCATAAAAGTTCCTCTTTTGTACTGCAGATTACTAAATAACAGAAAGAGGTAGAAACTTTTTTTTTTTNATGTTGAAATTGTCTATAAATGACTCTTTTTAGACATAAAATAAACTATCAAAAATACTTTTTTACTGTTGTTTTTTTACTTTCATAGTAGTAAAACATAGTTCAGATGTTGCATGAATCATTGAAACATGAAATATTTACATCAAAACAATCCTGAAACGTGTGGATTTTCATAAAAGTTCCTCTTTTGTACTGCAGATTACTAAATAACAGAAAGAGGTAGAAACTTTTTTTTTTTGCTGCTGAAAGAAGAAAGACTAATCTTTCTGCTGATGGTTTTAGAATTCACATAGTCATAGGAGAAAATATTCTGTGAGCATTCAAAAATCAGTAAAAATACTAAATATCTCTGGTACTGAGGGGAATATGAAATCTGAAAATGGCACTGAATGAGTTAATTGTGACATATCACAATTCTTTGTTGAAATTTGTGATTAAGTATTCCTAAAGTAGAACAGAATTCATTCAAGCCTCAATATCATATATTTTGGTGAAAACATGTCAGATACACTTTAAGTATGGAAAAAAAACTACAAAATGTAACTCATACATTTTATTTGTCGAAAACAAAAAAGGTTATGGCAATAAAAAGTGACAGTGTAGTTGTTCTGTTAACCCTAAAACAGCTAACTGCTCCTTGACCAGATTCCATCTCCCTGCGTTGTCACCGGATCACATTCCCAGCATAGTAACTCCTCTTCAGGCCCAGCCTCACGGGCAAATGCAGATCTATGCCAAGTTTATATCAGTTACCCAGTCAGATTTGAGTCATGGTTGCCAAAAACTTTAGAAGAACGACTGACTTTAGCGATGTAGTAGGTGTAAAATATTCAATAAAACGTTGTGCTGCATGACTGACTTTATTTTCACTCTCACATGTGGCGTTATGATGAATTTAAAACTGAATCACTGATTTCAGCTCTAAGTGCATTGTGGGTAAAACTCGTCACCACCCGTCCACCACCGTCATTTGAATGACATTCTTCACCTCAAGCAAGTTGGTGGCAGTAAGGCACTAAATCCTTGTTTGCCAGTCGTGAATGATTATCAAGAAGAAGAATCATGTGTTAACTGGTAGTCATGATGTAAATATTCAGAGAAATACACACAAGAAAGGAATTTATAAAGATTTTTAGCAGGATAATTTGATTGAGGAAGACTACTTTGATGGAGTACATTAACTGGACGTAAAAGGATTGTTTTTGTTCGAGATGATGGCTCTATTATGGTGAGTTACATGACATTATTTTTCTTTCGAAGTGCATCAGGGTAGTTCAGCAGTAAGTAGCATCACAGACAAAAGCAGCAGAAAAATATCAAAAATGATCACCATGGAAGAAGCAGGGCTTGTTGTGTTTTCTGTTTGTTGTTGTTAAACTAGTTTGAGAGCAACTCTATAAAAAACGGTTGTTTCGCTACGTCTGTTCATTTCCCTCCGAATCAGCGCAACTTAACCAAAGATCTTCTATCAAGGAAGATGGCTCACTCACAAAGCAGGTACAGGGTCTTAACAGTGGTTCAACCGCGGCTCCTTTTGGAGAACAAAAACAAACGTTCTGACCACCGATCTAGAACAGAGTGATTGTTCAGAAAAACTCCAGAACCTTCCTCAGTCAGTCCCTTTTTAAATATTAATGTGTAATATGGACATAAAGTGTCAAAAAGGGCAGTTTTGACCCAGAAATATGTAACATACTGCCAACAGGAGGTAAAAACACTAACGGTTATATAAAAACTGTGCCCCCCCCCCAAAATAAATTGCTGCTACCTCAACTAAACTGTCCTGGTGCCGGGTCTGCTCCTCTTACACAACGCGATCTCTACTGTCCTCCGCACACTACTAATGGCTTATGTTTTACATCTGGTCTGAAAATGTTAGACTGATGCCAATGTGTAAAATCAAATGAGTGTTAAAGGTTTTAAAACTGCCTCTGAAATTTTGAAAATTTTTTGAGATCTGCTTCCACCAACCTGTGAGGCCTTGTCGTTCTGAAGCTGAGCCTGGACCTTTACTTCCTCCAGCTCCTTCTGCAGTCTCCTGCACTTTGCCCTCCACTGGCGCACCGCCTCCTGGGCCCTGGCCCTCAGTTCATCTCTGCTCCTCGTGCTCTCCAGGAGTAACGCCTCCATCTCCTTCCTGTCTGTCTGCCCTCGGCTCTGAAAGAATGACTGGATTTATCAATAAACTCTACACTCAACTCCTCTCAAAGGATTGAACAGAATGTTTTAGATCTTTAGTGTTGAACAGTCTCCTTACTGCAACATTATATTTCCAATTCTTGACATTGTAATTTTCTAATCATGAGAAAGAGGCACTAAACAGCATGTTTCTAATTCAAGTTGGCACTATAACCTGTAATCCTTGATTAAAACCATTGTTTTAAATTACCTGTAAATCTCTCAGCTGGTCCAGCATCCGCAGCTGCTGCTGCTCTCGCCCAGCCAGATCTGATGACAGTTCCTTGAATGTAGAAAGAAAAATTTGCATTTGAGTGAGAACTGTTGCAACTAAAACAATAAAAATAGAGGAAAAGGTGAATAATGATTTCAGAGTGACGAGTTAGTGGGATGAAAGAGAAACATGGGGATGAAAATGATCAAAGACAGATCAGAGAACATTGTTTGTTTGCACTCTCTCAGTTACTGATACTACTCTGATTATCCTTAACGACACACAAAAAAATTCTTTAAAAAGTTTTTGGATTCGATTGATGTGTTTAAAAAGGGTGAGTAAAGTTATTCTGGTCCCATTTAGGTATTTAGAATGAATAAGACTGTTAGTTCAGGGTAATTAGTCTTACACTGATTAGTCTTAGACATATTAAGACAGCATAAAAATTCAGCCACCCAGTTCTCCTCATTATACTTGCCTTTTGCTTGTTTACATCTAAAATGAAACACTTCCTACGTTTTTGTGATCTAAGTATAAAAACCATAGGAGACGCCGCTGGTGATACGTGCAAACGCCCACTGGAAGTCTTAACACCTACACCGCGACACGGGAAGTGTGGGCATTTAAACACATTTCTGGTGAGACATACATGAAGAATCCTGCCAAGGCTTTAAAACACATCCTTTTATTTACACATGCGCTCAAATGATATCAAGCACAAAAAGGAATACGACCAGTTAGAACTTGAGTGCTTTTAATGTCCTATATACAGGGTTCTTGCAAGGTTCAGAAACTTAAATTTAAGACCTTTTAAAGACCTTTTAGGACTGTTATGAACAAAAATTGAGGAGGCCCTTCCATTAAAAACGTTTTTTCTGAGGTTTCTGTTGAATATTTTAGCTCCACAGGTGTTCTTACCTTCATAGTGGGTGTGAAAACAGGTCAACAACTTCTCTTTCAGTTTTAATCTCTCAAACTATGCAGGTGGCGATAACACCCGAGTTCGAACGGCCTGTATTTGTTTCGTCACAACTCCTTTGTTTGTTAGTATTTGGCCGCTCCCGCAGTTAAAACCACGTTGCCATGCACAGCGGGTCAGGAAACAGTATAACTTGCTCTGATAGGCTAGTTTGTTAGCCAATCTGAGTCCAGAAAATTCAAACAATGAATATGAACGATCTGCTGACGAAGCCTGACGGAAGGAGCCGGAACCACCCGAATTTTAATGCAGACAGATTGAAAGATCTGTTAATCAGTGTTTCCTGACGTTTTTAGATATAAAATGTTTCATATTACAGGTTAATACTTCAGAAATAACCACAAAGTCCTGAAATGTGTATGAAATGGCCTCTTTAAAACAAACATGATGCATTAATAGAAAGTCAAATAATCCCAAAATTGCAAAACCTTTTATTTTCATTAACTTAGTTATCAAAGATCACATTTATATTATGTATTAAAACAGAACAGTTACCTTCCTAAATCAAGTAACCTTCTCAACACAACATTGAAATATGTCCAAGTAGACCCTACAAACATCTTAGCTCATCTCCTTTAGCACCAGTCTAAGTTTCAAGGGTTTTGAACAACTTTCTCCACCTTACAGTGAGACTCAAGCTCCTTTACCCTAGTTGGATGGCCTTCTTGCAAAGTTTACAGTGAGCTTTGTATCGATTGCTGGGGACCGCTTCCAAAAAACTGCGAGACTCACTGATATCAAGCCAAATGTTGTTGAAAAAAACACTTTCCTATATTTAAATTACAAGAATGACTCAGCAGACTTGGTAATTAGCACTACACAGGCTACAAATGCCGCGAACCGAGAATCTGTCATAGGTGTCAAGAGTAGAAAGCAGAAATCCTGCCATGTTTTTGGATCTGCCTGTACATCTAGAACTAGCTCATCTACCTGGTAAAGGAGCTGTGTTAATTGATTTCAGCTGGTTTAGTGATGGTTGGAACAGCTGCTGGACTAGATTTCTACTTTCTACTTCTACGTTTGACACTTCTGGAATTTATAGATTGCAGATTTGTAGTTTGTTCACAGCGTAAAACACAGGTAGCTGTCAGAGCCCCGTATAAAGTCAGACTACTGAGTTTCACTCTACTTTATATGGCCAACGCTTCTCAGGAACAAACAAATTACCTAAATAAATTTCAGATGCAGTATGAAATTCTGGGCAATTTTAAGACTTTTTAAAGCCTTAAATGTAAAGTTAGGAATTTTAGACTTTTTTAAAGACCCTGCAACAACCCTGTATATACAGAGAAGGAGGAGACAGCTTGAAGAATAAACAGACAATTTGATTATCTGACAAGCTTAGGAAATTGAGAGTGCAGAGATGCCAGACGATAGGTCTGTGTTTGAGGATCATTCGATAAGTTAGATGAACATTATGTCGTGTTTTTTTTACTTCTACAAAGGACAGACTGAAAACACAGAACTCAGACGAAGAGACGCACCTTCACCTGTAAGCTCAGCTGGAGCTTTTCTCTCTCTTTACATTCAACCATCCTCTTCAGTTCTTCCACCTCACCGAGGACCGAAACCCGGGACAACTGAACCCGCAGCTCAGCCACTTCTTTTTCCAGGTCCGAGCCTTCTGTTTGTCCCCCGCGCGCGCCCACGGGCAGAAGCAAAATGTTAAAATTCAGGACAAGAAAAGTAGAACGCACACTGACAAGAAACTAGAGCAGAGGAAAAGCATGTGTTGAAAAATGAAACTAAATCAAATTTTGATAACGCGGCAGCCTTGGCCAATTTTCTGAGAGGAATAAATATTGAAAGTTCCAGTTGTAACTTATTTTCAGACATTTCAAAAGAAAAATAAGGTTTTTTATATCCTTTTTATATGTTACTACTGAATGTATTCAACAGTATTACTACTACTCTCTTCTGCCACAAGCTATATCAATTCTCTGTCCTCTCACTACACTCTGGTTGTCCTCTCCTCCATATTTACTCTCTCTGGCTCTGCATCAAGCTTCTGCTCTAAAATCACTCCTTCCTATCCAACTCTCACATTTCCATTCAGCAGCTGGTGCTGCATTTATACCATCTAGAGATTTTCTATAAAGATTTTCAGGAATCCAAATAAATATAAGACACGATATATTATTTTTTCCACGTTTTTCCAGCCAAACACTTGATCTATATCCCCGTCTTTTATTTTGTTTATGTATCATGTCCCATCACTTCCCCTGACAATGCAGTACCTGACCCTTGCATTCGACCTCTCCCCCCTTCTCTCTCGGTGTGGTTGCTGCGCAGCGTCGCACTGAGCTGAGAAGTCTCCGTTTGTGCCCTCTGAAGCGTCGTCTGTTCAGTCCTTGTCCTCAGCAGTTTGCTGCGCATATCTTCCACCTGGGGATCATCAGACATATCAGCTCTAAGGTCCTTCATTTGGTCACTTTGCAGCTAACAGGTTTTCATCTCATGATGCTTGCAGCACATCTGTGTTTGGAGAGCAAACCGACCTGCTGAACGAGGGATTCCCTGCTGTCCTCGGACTGTTCCAGTAATCTCCTGGCTCTCTCTAACTCCTGCTCCATCTGTGGATCAGAACAGTTGAAACAATAAATACGTCTTGTGGAATCTGATGAAATGGAATTTGACTTACAGTCCTAATTTGGTTGGAAGAAAACAACTTTAAACATGTTTTTATTATAATGTTTATTTTTCTCAGAATTCTTTACTCGCCTTGGATTTCTCCATCTCTGCTCTCAGTAGTCTGGCTGTCATGGCTTCCTCTCTCTCATGAGCTTGAACTTGTCGTGTTCCTAAATTCTATTTAAAAAAAAACACAAAAAACAACAAAGAACACCACATAAGGACACTGTGAGAATTACCCATAAGTAGTGCTTTTGAATCACAGAGCTCCTAATCCCTCCCCAGCTCCAACCCCATCTCATTTTTTTGGAACATGATGCTGGCAACATGCTGGATTTTGTACAAGAGCTTACATCCCACTCAATCTGAACCATTCTTAGCAGGCTGTGGTGATGAATTACTGGCTGCTCACAACAACAACTACCCAAGTGACTCATCATCTGTTTGACTCACATCACAGAGGGCCCATCGGTGGGGAATAAATGTGCCCTCTGCTCTCCCTCCTCTCTGGCTCTTTAGTAGTAAAAGAGATTATTTTCCTCTTCATTTCCTCTTGGTTGTTTATTTACCCTTGATTTTTTTTGGGACAAATGCATTATTTCCCATCACTCCCAGGCCGTGATGTCCCATTAGGGCACTATGTTGGAGAGGGATGCAAATGAATCGGCAGCTACTGTCATTACACCGCAGTATCAGAACGATTCCTCACAAGTTAGTGAGGAAAAGTTATCCTGCAAACAGCTACACAGCGCCCCCCTGTGGCTCACTGATAAAATGCAACATGCAGGGCAAAAATAAAAACAGCTGAAATAAAACAAGTTTCAGTAATCAGAAGTATTAACAAACATCATGCTTCATGTGTTAGGTTCCAGATATTCACAGTAATACAAGCAATAACATATACCCACTCTGAGTTGTGGGGTTTTACATATTGGGACAGAATGAAAATGATCTGGTATTTCTGAAGTTCAAGAATATTTAAATATAACATCAATTTTATAAAATCACACAACAGCTTCCACTATTTTAATTTTCATTCATCAACAACGAGGCCAAAGTGGGAAAACTGTGTGTGAAAAACTAAGTGCACCTTTGCTTTTTCTAAAGGATTTAAGATGGAAAGCAGCAGCCAGGTGGCAATAATTAAATGCAATTGATTCACTGATCCTCAACAAAACTGCTGTTTGCTGGTCTGGAGAAAGCATGTGTGTGTATGAACATGATCCCACGAACAAAAAGTCCACAGCTCCTGACACTATAACTAGAAAAAGACTGAAGTGGCTATTTCAAAATGTTGCATAAGGCAGCTGCTTCTGTGTAACATGAATATTGTAGCAGAACTAACATTTGTAAAGTAAAATCTGAAAGAACCACAAGATTTCTGAAATAGTATGTATTGGACAAATTAAACCAAAGTCAATGCGTTTACCCAAAATCCAGCATATCAGGACAAGCACGGTGGAGGAGGGTTGATGATGTGGGCCTGTTTTGCAGCCAGAGGGACCTGGGGTCTCATTTATAAAGGGTCGGAAAACTATGTAAGCAACTTTCCACGCAAACTTTGGGATTTATACAAAAAAAAAAACGTAACGGAAAAATGTGCGCAACTGTAAGTTGACTAAGGCAGTGTTTCCCAACCCTGGTCCTCAAGGCACACTGTCCTGCATGTTTTAGATGTGTCCCTGCTCCAACACGGCTGAGTTAAATGAGCAAATTACCTGATAACTTGGCTTTTGTTGTCTGGTATTTTGCTCATTTAACTCAGCTGTGTTGGAGTAAGGAAACATCTAAAACATGCAGGACAGTGTGCCTTGAGGACCAGGGTTGGGAAACACTGGACTAAGGACCTAGCTTACACACATTTTGGACATGGAGAGCACCTGCAGTGCTGCTGCTGAGAAGGATAAAATTATTTATTCCAGCAGCATTATTGATTGTACCGCTTTGTGCTCACACAGAACAACAACTCCACCTTTGCCTCCACCTTTAGATCGGACCATTTTTTTTATATCCGCTACAGATCTCTCTGAAGAACTCACAGCATTGACGGCTTCAGCAATGCTGTGCTTTTCTCTTATTTGTTATGCCACTGCTGTGACCCCCAAAAAGCCCTTCCTTTTGTTTTTCCACCTCACCCACAAGAACCTCAATTTCTGCTTCAGTGAAGTTGCGCTTCCTTGATCTTCCTTGATCTGCAGTCGCCATCATTATTGGTGGACGAGCCGGCTCATGTATATGCATGAAATCCACAAGGCACATTGCATTGTCCATTTACGACAGAAAGTGGGCGTGTTCATGGCGGGATGTGATCCAGGAACACCTGAGCACATTTCTAGGTAGAGTGTGATTTATAAAGCGGAGATTGCGTGCAGCTGTGCGTACGTCATGTTTTCTAGGTCCCAAACTTACTTGGCATAAGTAGATTTTTTTTGCTGAGCATAAGTACAGTTTTAGTAAGAATTCTACGCAAAGTTTTATAAATGAGACCCCTGGACACCTTGCAGTCACTGAGTTGACCATAAAATTCTCTGTATACCAGACTACCTTAGCGTGAGGCCGGCTGTCCATCAACCTGACTGAAACTGAGTCACGCAGCTTAACAATGAATCAAAACACAGCGTCAAATCTACAAGAATCACTGGAAAGAAAATAATTTATAGTCCAAAGTCCACCCTCAACCTGATTAAACAGCTGTGGTAAGAAAGCTTTAGATAAATGAACACCCACAAACATCAGTGGACTGAAGCAACATTGTAAAGAAACACGGAGGTGTGAGGGACTGAAGTCGCAAAACAAAAACAACTTTTTAAAGTAACTGCTGGGTTTTTCCATTCTGACTTAATTTTTATTTAATAAATAATAACACTGTGGAATATGTTGTGTAATTTTATACATTTAAAGTTAGACTGAAACCATTTCAGAACATGGAAGATAGTCTGATATATAAACCCCTTAAACTGAAAAAGATGGATTTATTTCCTCTTAATAAAATAACTAAATTAAAATTAACTTAATAGATTTGTTTTTTCTATATTGTGATTTTACTTACAAGTATTTCATGGAAAACATCTGACTCATGAACAAACATCCAGCACTGGTTCGAACTATATAGAACATTACTAATCACTATAATTTAAGTTACTTGCGGTAAACGTCAGTTTCAACTTCTTGTTAAGGTGAAAGTTCTAAGAAAAAAAAAAAAAGAGCTCACGCAGCACTTTGGCTGTTATTTAGAGTTTCACTCTGTCTTGAAAAGAGCAACTATAAAAAAAATACATCTAGTTGTTGGTAATTTACAACTTAAATGTCCTCAAAAGGTCACAACCTTTATTTACTTTACATGCTGAAGACAACAGAAGCAAGTCTTAAATCTGCTGAAAGTTTCCAATCCAGTTTTGTTCGCGATGTGTTGAACTGATGAATCAATCTAATCAGCTGATTCCTTGACAGGAAATTTAAATTGGTATTTGTACCTTACTGTATCTAATTATTTGATTCTGGTGTACTGATTTGAATTAGACTTGATATTTTTGTAAAGTGCCTTAAAATTTCTTGTTATGAGCTTTATAAATAAAATATTAATATAATATTAAATAAATACAAGATTTTTATCATTCTCAAACAAAGTTACAAGGAGCCAAATCAATCTTTTTTTTCTGAACACAAATCTGAAAAGCCTCGGTCACAACGGTTCTTATTAACAATAGATTTGTGAAATCTGGAGTTCATAGACATTCATGGAGAGGGGCAAAGTTTTCTATAACCGTTTTAGGAAGTTGGTACGGCTGCCGCTCAAGCTGCAAGAGCAACTTGAGGAATTTTTAAGAAAATCAGGTGACTGTCTGCTGGCGATAGAGTTCTTATGTTCTTTGTAGGGGTGCCTTGAAACCTTCCTGAAGTCTATTTATAGCCATTTTACAATTGATGTCAAAAGGTGACTTTACAGCAGCCCTATGTGCAACTCATGGTAATTACAAGTCATCGTTATGAATATCCTACAGCTTTCAGTACAATTTGTCAGCCGATATCGCCAAAATACTGTGTTGATCATCAAGTCTGCTTGGAAATTTGTGGAAATGTACGTAATTTTCAAGATGGTAATATTTATTTAGCAGTAACTCTATCGCTCTTCAATTTAAAGGTGATATACCCAATTTCAAATTGCCTAGCTTAGAATGTCAACAAATGTAAACAAAGTCACAGAACTCTCGCCCCTCCTGTCGGGTAGAATTTCTAAGCCACGCCCCCCCCAGGTTTGGAAACATGCGTAGCCCCAGAAGACGACCGAGTGCAAGACACTGGTCCGCAGTTCATCCAAGTACCGTAACATGGCGGAATCACCGGTAAGTGAAAACAATATAACAACGAACAACTGACATTAATTGTTACTTTGTCCTGAACCTGACGTGGAACCAGCCGGCGGCTGTTTCTCCTGCTGTGACATGGTAGAGCGGCGAATACCACAGCAGTGGTGTGCTGCGGTAATATGTCTCAGTTTTTTAGGAGCACAGAAGCCAAATAAATATGGAAGTCCATATGGCTGGAGAGACTGTCCAATCATTCCTTTCGGGCCGAACCATTTGATTGGTTGATGTTTTTAGACAAATACGGGAGAACCACTTAATTATTTTTTTCCGTTTTTTTTTTTTTTTAATCTCCACAACATATTTTTATCCATGCTGTGTTAAAACGTTTTTAATAGGCATGAAAAAAATATGTTAAGCTCATTTGTTATGCAAATTCAGGATCTACTACTACTACTACTACTACTACTACTACTACTACTACTACTACTACTACTACTACTGTCATTTAGCAGACGCTTTTATCCAAAGCGACTTACATTGAGAGAACATACAAGCAAGAAATCAAAGAGAAGGAAACAATATAAGGAGGCGGACTGTTTGGAGTCCAGTTTAATTCCGACGCTGATACATCAAGTGCTTTTTTTTGTTTTTTTTATTTATTTTTTTATTTTATTTTTTTTTTCCTTGTAGAGATAAATGCCCAAATCGCTATCATAAATCAATTCCTCATTAAGACTGAAAGTGTTCTTTAAAGAGGTGAGTCTTAAGTCTGCTCTTAAAAGTTGGNTAGCTGCCGACTCTGAGGATCGGACCGAGTTTGGTAGGTCATTCCACCATCGGGGGACAACAGAGGAGAAGAGTTTGGAACATGATCTCATGCCACGTTGTGGTGGAAGCACTAGGCGTCTTTCAGCGGCTGAGCGTAGCTGACGCGTGGGAATGTAGGTTTGGATGAAGGAGTGAAGGTAAGTAGGAGCTGTGTGTGTTAGAGTCTGGTAAGCCAGAAGCAGAGCTTTGTATTTGATGCGTGCTGCAACTGGAAGCCAGTGCAGAGAAATGAGCAGCGGAGTGACATGAGCCCTCTTGGGCTGGTTGAAGACCAGACGTGCTGCTGCGTTCTGAATCATCTGCAGAGGTTTAACCGAGGACGCCGGAAGACCGGCCAGCAAAGATTTGCAGTAGTCGATGCGGGACAAGACCAGGGCCTGGACCAGAAGCTGTGTGGTGTGGTCTGTCAGGAAGGCTCTGATTTTCCTGATGTTGTAAAGAGCGAATCGACATGAGCGAGCTACGGAGTTAACCTGCTCCTTGAAGGACAGCTGGTTGTCCAGTATGACACCAAGGTTTCTGGCGGAGGTTTTGGGGAACAGCGTGATGGAGTCAAGCTGCACGCTTATCTGAGAAGGTAAGGAGTTACTGGCAGGACAGACAATGAGGTCAGTTTTGGACAGATTAAGCTGAAGGTGGCGATCCCTCATCCACGCCGAGATATCTGAGAGGCAGGCAGATATCCGCACTGAGACGGATGTATCGTCTGGAGGGAAGGAGAGGAGGAGCTGAGTGTCGTCAGCGTAGCAATGGTATGAGAAGCCATGGGAGCGAATGATCTCGCCTAATGAGGTGGTGTATAAAGAGAAGAGGAGAGGACCAAGGACCGAGCCCTGAGGGACACCCGTCGCCAGCTCATGCAGACTGGACATCTGTCCATGCCACGAGACTCTGAAAGATCTTTCCGCAAGGTACGAGGTGAACCACGAGAGGACCGGCCCCGGATAGCAGCTTTAAAGCTACAGCCTTAAAACGTTGTCAAAAATATGATCTTTATAGGGAGACTATGGTGAGTAAAGGGTTACCTAACAGTAATATTTGGTCATTTTTTGAATAAAAGCCAGCAGGTTCTCTCTGCTATAATGTTGAATAATCCATCTGTATCCACCACTGTAAAACTCTAACATTAAGTGAATCTGAGTGTGAAGGATGAAGGACAGAAGAGGAGTGGTCAGAAAGAGGGTCACCTCCCGCAGCTCGTCAGCCACAGTCGCCTGCTGCTCCGGCCTTTTCTGTCTTTCCAGCTCCCGCAGTCGCCTCTCCAGACGAGGCGACACCTTCAGATCAAGCAGAGGAAGAAAAGGACGCCTCAGGTCAAGCAAACACCAGGACGTGATTAATGACACAACGAGAAATTAAGAAGTGGACGTCAAAATACTATCTCTCATGACTGACTGGAAGTGATACGTTCACCACAACTTCTGGTCTAATCAGAAAGCAGCACACCCAGCTGGAAAGGACAGTTAATACCTTTATCTTGTCACGTCCACAGACAGGATGAGATAACAAATATTAAACATATTGGCTGTCATTTGAAGCAGCGCAATTGTCACAGCACTGATAGTGAAGTGTGGATCTACAGTATGTGCTAGGAAAGTAAAGTGAAATCATTGTTAGTGAACTCAAAGTTTTGTACAATTCCATATATCAACTCAGTTTTTTCTATTCAGAAAGAAAAATGTTTTGCCTATTTGATGCTTTGCACAGCAGTTTTCATCCATCACTTTTTGTTTTATGATGTCCTTAAAGTCAGGATGCCTACGTTTTCTCATCACATGCACAGAGCTTGAAAGCGCACGTGAAGTATTGGCAGTAAAATCTGCAGCGACAACTCACCGAGTCCTGTCTTTGGGAAGTCGTCATGTGCTCTGCGAGGCTCTCCATCGCCCGCCTCGTGTCGATATCAGATCTGCAAAACATAACAGACAAATCCGAGCAAATGAAAACTCTCTCTGACCTGCGCTCCGGGTCATTTCGAAAGATTTTCTTTCTTATTGATCTGGATGTAAATGCATCATCTGATAGTACTGTCAATAATTATTCAGCTTCAGATGTTGAAATATGATGGTGGATCAATTTGTTCTGGTCAGCAGCACGAGGGGAGATTTTTAATAACTTCCAAATGTCAAATTCTAATCTGTGCAAGGAGAAAGATCAGCAGGTGTCCTGATAGAAGTCATCTTAAAGCGCTATAAAAAAGCTGTGACTTTTTAATCACTTCTTCATTTATTAAAAAGGTAATGCCAAATCTAAAGCACAGAGTATGGAACAATAACTAATGAGATTCTACAACAATCTGACATCTGCAGACTGACTTTAAATAAAAAAAAGATGGAACAGGAAGCTCTTAGTGTGGGTCAGCAAAGATCTATGCAATTACTTAAATACAAATACATGTAATATAAATATAAAATATGAGAATACAAATAGTTTCATGGCTAATGACAAAGGTCTACTTCTTGACCATTAAAACAAAACATTTGGAGAGTGTGTTTTTGGTGGTATAATGACTGTATCTGGTGAGTTCTTGTGTATAAGCTGCTGTGCTGAGCAGAAGGAATTAGGACTAGCAGGTACCTGTTCCTCCTGAGGATTTCTCTATCCAGGTCATCTGAGAGTCTCTGCTGGTCACAGCGCAGATCCCGCAGGGTTTGGTGGAATGTGTGTATCTATGTGAGACAGCCACAAAGTCGCACTCAATGATTAGAAAATATGGGACACAGCAGCAGTTAAAGACTCAGTAACCATCACTGTGAATCATTGAGGAACACAAGGATGAAAAACTGAACAAGAAAAATATCTTGTTTGAATTAAATCTTAGAAAAATCTTTATTAGCGCTTCAGCATCGGTATTATTCATGTTGCTGACTCAGTCTGCCATCTTGTGGCAACCTTCTGAAATCACACAGAGTAAAAAGTGACACTGATTGGTAATTTAGGCTGTTGTGTCTTACGTCCTCTCCTGCAAGCCTGGGATCCTTGAAGTGAACGTTGGCAGACTGAGACCTCCTCCTCCTTCTTGTTGAGTCTGTGTAATCCCTGAGCGGAGAGGTAGGATAGAAGCGGGGGCCTTCTGAAAATCCAAATATGTAGTTGGGCTGGTCAATGAAAACAATAGTACACCAAACAAAAACTCCAAAAAATAAGACAATCTAATCCTTTCTATTCTATCCTTTATTTCTGATACCTGATCCTGAGCAGCCTTCCAGGTCGCTGGTATGTAAGGTAGAAGCTGAGGCACTGTGAACCCCATTGGTTCTGCTCAGCCTCTGAGTCTGCAGCTGATTGATTGACTCCTCTAAGTTCTCCCTAAGCTGATGCAGGATGGAAAAAAAAACAATGTATGACTGACAAAAGAAAAAATAAAACAGAAAATGTGCCAACACCTAAAACAGAACTGATTAAAACAAGTTGAAAAAACCCATATAATTAAAATCAGATCACAGCAGATGAGAATGTATACTTCATAAATGACAAGACTTAAGATGCATGACAAGCTAACCAGCATTAAAACCCTCAAATTAGCCTTTCATTGGCCTCAAAATGCCAAAAAGATATGAAGGGAAGACGTGGCTCTATAAAACAGCACACGTCTTAGACTATTTAACATCAGAATCAGAAAAAACTTTATTTTTCCCCGAGGGGCAAGAGTTTAGTGTCTCTCCAACAGATTCTGAAAAAATGTATTTTTATATCTTCTCACTCTCAACTCTTTCCTCCTTCTATTATGCCTGTCAGCTCTGGCATCATGACACACGTACAGTCAATAATAACAGAACTGTATAAAGAAATAGATTAAATAAAATACAAAATACAGCACATTTATAAGATAAAACAAGGAGAGCCCAAAGAATTTAGAATTTCTTTTGAAAAAAAAAAGCACATATTTAGTGAATTCAGTGATCCAAATTTTTAGACAGACGTTAATAGGAAAATGTCTCACCAGTGCCATGGCTTCAGCTTGATCATCGGTGTGCTCCCTGTACTGACCCAGCATTCTGTCTACTTTGGTCAAGTTCCTGCTGGTGTCCTAACATCAAAACTTTTGGTTAGAAATCTTTTTTATATAAAAACACAGATGAAGACAGGTTTGTAAACATGCAGAATGAAGCTAATATCCCACTGTTGTATTTTAGTGATAGTGTGTGGCATTTCCTTTCCATAGAGGGGGAGCAGATGAAGCCACTGATTATTTTGGGGTGGCACCAAAACAGCAACTGAATTTTGGGAATTCTGTTATGTTGCTGTAGCATATAGTGTCTTAATTCCAGTTAACATTACTGATGATGTGCAGATGCATGCACCTGCACAGGTAACATGTAGTTTCACAATTGTCTTTTGTTTTAAACACAAATACCACCAATGATTTTCAATACTATTATTTGGCAGTTGTTTATGGTTTGTAAACAAATCTGTACAAAATTATGAAAACGCATTACCACAAACAGGCCAGTGGGTGGGCCAGGAAATGTATCAGGGTGCCCCCCTTAATGGCGCCACAGTGATAATTCTCGTTAGATCATTCGACCTAATATTCGGGGGTGTTTATAAAGCAACGTGTTTCCGGAGCCAAGTACCTGTAAGGTGTTTGCAAGAGTGCCGATTTTATCGGAGATGTCAGCGGTTCGGCCATCCTCTCCGCTCCCAGCGGCTCTTCCTCTGTCCCGGCCAGGTCTGCGGTGTGATTCACGCCCCCGGGGCCTGGATCCCCGCAGCCTCTCGTATGAATCCGACTCGCTGGATGTGTCCATATTTAGAAACAAGTCCAGCAGAAGATACACGACTGCACAAATACGACAGCGGTCGATAAAAACTAACTATTCGCAGTTACGTTAATTAAATTAACGAACAAAGTGAGACGGTTCACTCTTTCTGCAATGGACGATAGCAGCATCGCAAAAGTACATTGCAGCTTTGTCATTGTAACCTCGCGGAGACACAAACCGCAGTGATTGACACTGTGTTTAACCCAGAAAGCTGTAGTCCAACGCTGGGAGCGAAGTTTCTCCTGGCTAACAGGTGGGAACGACAGCTAACTAGCTAACCAAACGTTAGCCAACTAATTTAACCTTGAAATAAACATTTACAAACTCAAAACAAAAACAGAACTATTAAACAGGCAAGTCTGAACTACATTAAACAAAAGACCCGGCCTGTTTGCCATGAGTGTAATAACTAAGAGACGAAGCCTCTGCATCACTGTGCTATGGCAACTTGAACTAGCCGCGTCTGAAAGGAAAACAACGGATCACGGCAGCCGCAATGGCTGCTGGGAAATGTAGGCCTCTCACCATGGATCTGTTTGGGAATTTAGTTTTAGTGAACTACATTGTCCAAAAGGTTTACCGTTCCGCCACTGCTGCCGCTCTTCAGAAAATAAATCTGTTTTTTTAATACCCTGTGAGAAAGACTTTTAATTCACATAAACAGCTGTTTATTTCAGTATAAATATTAAATATGGAAAGTGTCCACTTATGACAAAAACCTGAAACTGTTTCTAATGATCGCTTGTTTAGGGTGCAAACACTTTGAAATGTAATTTACTCTTTCATTGTAGGGTTGTAGATTATTTATTAACTATATTTTAGAAAATCGTAAAGGAACCTAAATAATGTTGAATCTACACATTTTAAGATGCTACCAAAATTTTATGCACTATAAATATTTCATTAAAGAATGGGACAAACAACTCCGATTTTTCCGGAACAATAATAGAAACACGAAAAGAGGTGGGAATAAGATTGCCTTGGAAGTCCACCCTCCTCTAAGTAGAAGACCACCTCCAAACCTCTGAGCTACTGCTGTCCGCCAACAGCATCCCTACCACCACAGTTTAAAACTCATTAACTTTGCAGCTTTACATGAAGATTAAACATCAGACACCTGTGGACTTACTCACACTGAAATATCTGAGGAGCTCAGGGGAGGGTGGGGGACTACCTGTGAAAGCGGTCCGTCAGCATGCAGGTGATAACTTGCGCCCTTTTGACGCTCGTCTCTGTTCCCATCAGCAGCAGCGAGTCGGAGACTGATTCCTGCCCAGCCGTGTGCGAGTGCTCCGAGTGGAAGATCCACACAATCTCCTGCTTTGACATTGATATTCTCCCAAGGTTTCCCGCGAGCACAGAGACACTGTAAGTAGGCTCATCTGTAAAAGTGATTTTACTGTCTTTATTTCAAGCGATTAGAATGTAAAAAGCGCTCTTAACCTAGAGGAAAAACCATTATGGTGTAAAATTCCTCCGAAGTGCACCGCCGGGACTTTTAGTCCGTCTGTTACTGAGCAGTTATTTTCTGCAAGGATCATTTCTGTGTATCAGTGTTACTAATAAGTTGTGCATACAGTCATAAGTGAGACTCAGAGTATATAATTGATTTAACGTGAGATAATTAAGCTCATAACATGGTGGCATACAATGTACATGTAAGAATTCGATAAAATGCTTTTTTCCCATCATGTTTGAACATTACAAATTCAAAAAATAAAACTTAAATTCACATTTTCTGAGTAAACTTTACTGTAAAGAATCAGCAAAAATAAAATACATGAAAAACAAAACTTTTTCTAAACTTAATGGTTGATTTTTGGTTGTTTTTCTGCACTATAGCTGATGCTTTTATTTTAATATCATATATCTTAGACATATAGTCTAAATTAGGATGTAGACAAATAAAAAGAGATTTTATTTCAACTTCTGACATTATAAATGACTTTTTGTAAAGTGATTGTGAAATATATTAGAAATATAATTATGTGAAAAATGTATCAAGTAATAGTCAGAAGTGCCACTGACATGAACAGCATCCATCAGCTCAGACTGCATTTATTTAGAGTGTCCAGTAACAACACTGTTAAAAATGTTACAGAATGTATTATACATTTTGTGAATTGTTTGTTGACTTCTTTTCTTTAAAAAATAATTTTTAGTGCAAAATCTAAAACAAAAATAGCATCTCACATTGTCACAGTAGTTTGGGGATTTTCTGCAGATTGTGGAATAAAGACAAACGCCACAAAGTTAATTATTTTTCTTATTAAGTGTCATAAAAAACTGTACAGGTCAATGTCTTCTAAATATATAATTAAATGCTGGTTATTGTAATAAATAGGGGAAAGTTTATTGGGCTATTCCATGTAGTATTTACTCTTATGAAGATGTTGCTAATCTCTATAATAAATCTTTTACAATCATGAGTTTGCTAGATTATTACTAATCTGATTCATTCTCAAAAAGCCCTGATGGACAAACTCATCAGTAACAAAGTTTAACAATGTCACAACCTTCTCTGCTGCCTTACAGTTTTATGGAATATCCCTTCATTCTCCACCAGCACCCATCACATAAAATTATCCCCTGATCGCTGCTTCAATTCACTGCTCCACGTGCTCAGAGTGTCCCCTAAAATTTCCTCACATTCCTGCCCACAGTTTACCCAGTGCCCTTCAGGAGGATAAAAGGCATAACTGCCAACCATGTTGATAAAAATATCTGCCAAAAGGACCAAAATAGACCACGTATTAAGTGGGATGTTCTAACAGATGAGGCGTGATGAAGTTTGATTTCATTGTATTCATGCTGAGGAATGAATAACCCTGATGGCCGGCCGCATCACGCCAAGTCCTGCTGACTCTCACCTGCACCATGAGTTCATGTAGCAGTCACTTACCTCCTGGCTTGTTTCTTTAACCAAAATGTTTTCAAACTTTTCTTTAATATTTTTAAAGATAAATGATGTCATTATTTTCGGGATTTAAATCTGAGGCAAACGCAATAATTGCAGTGCTGCACGGTGGTGCAGATGGAAGCATTGTTGCTGTGCAGCAAGAAGGATTTGATGCATGCATGTTCTCTGTGTGCATGTGGTTTTTCCAGGGACTCTTCCTCCCATGATAGGTTAATTGGAAATTCTAAATTGTTCCAAGGTGTGTGTGTGGGTTTGTATTTCTGACCTCCTGAGGACCCGTTTCCTGACTTTTACTATCTTTCTGGGGTCCGAGGGTTCTTGTGGGGACCGAAGCCTGGTCCCCATGGGGGGGACTCCCCTTTTTAGGGTTAGGGGTTAGGTTTATAGGTATGGTGTGAATAGAGTTTTAGTTAGTCTTAGGGTTAGTTATAGATCAGTAATGGTTAAGGTTAGTAAAAGGGTTTGGGTTAGGTATAAATCTAGTTACTAAAATCAATGGAAGTCAATGGATGGTCCCCATAAGGATACCAAAACACACTTGTGGGTGTGTGTGTGTGTGTGTGTGTGTGTGTGTGTGTGTGTGTGAGTGTGTGGATGGTTTTCTGTCTCTATTTGGCTGTGTGATGGACTAACAACCTGTCCAGGTATAACCCCGCCTCTCACCCAATCCCATCTGGAGATAGACACCAGCTCTCCGCTACCCTGAACGGAAACAAGCAGGTACAGAAAATGACTAATCGGATAATAATACATATTGTCATTTTATTAGGTTCTGAATATGTCTATAAAACTTAAAGCTATTTTTTATTAAACAGTAGAGAAGTTTTAAATCAGGAGCCCACCAATCATTACTTAAGCTCTATTCAGGTCACTGCAGGAAGTAGAGCAGGTCATCTGGTAACTGGAGGGGCACCAGTTCGAATCCCCGCTCCATCTGGACAAGATCGTTTTGCTGTTGTGTCCATGGGCAAGTCACTTCACCTACCTTGCCTGTTTGGTGGTGGTCGGAGGGTCCGGTGGTGCCTGGCCTCTGCTCTGTGTGTCCCAGGACAGCAGTGGCTACAACGTGTTTTTAGTTTGGTGTGTCGTTATTGTTTGTGAACGGGTGAATGACAAACCGTAGTGTGAAGTGCTTTGAGTGTGAGAGTCTGACTTCAAAATGTTCTATAAAATGACACCAACCATCACTGATTTCTTACACTGTTAAACAGTGAAGCCATGATGTCCCTTTTTATTTTTGGAACCAAAGTTTCAAGCTCAAGGGATGTCGGGCTGAAAATCCTTCCTGAGAACTGCACGGATCAACAAGAGTCCATGTGGACACCAACAATGGAAGAAGGCAGAGATACTATGTTTACTCATTTGCACCTGAAGAAAAATATCTGAGGGTTATTTGGATATTTTTTAGACAGGACAATGTCCCATTTGTTTTCATGGAGGAGGCAGAATTTAAAACTTGCAGGAACCAACCACTAGGGGGCGTTTGCTTTGTTTGGGCTTCTGTTGAAGATCTAGTTTATGTGTCTATGGTTAGAACTATGTTGCCAGACATATAATATTAAAACACCAGTATAACTTAATAATTAGAAGTGAATCGTGACTGAACGTCCAACAGACTGAAAGACCATTTATCCTTAATAAACAATAAGTGTTTAAATAGCTGAAATCTGTTGAATTGTAATTAACTAATAGAGTCAAGATGGTTAGGATGAGTGTTTTGTGCAAATAAATGTGCAAGCGCTCCTTTTGGAAGATCAAATGTGAATGCAAAGCAGGCGTCTGTGTGTTTTTCTGCATGAGTGCTTACATCTGTAAAGCTCAGAGTGCTTCGAGTGTGTGCGCCTGCAGGTGTGTGTGTAAGTTTTACTCCATGTGTCACTGCAAGTCAGAGAGGTGGAAAGGAAAGCACAGCCTGCTAAAAAGCCTCTGTATAGCGTGACACCCGTCTGCATCTGGACGATGCATTCAAATACAATATTTACGTTTTACAGCACATTTCTCAAACACGCTGAGACTCCATTTGAGAATAATTAGGATGAAAAAAAGACTTCAAGGAGAAAAGGGGTTGGCATTTGCACAGCAGTTCCAGTCTTTCAGAAACCTCAAAATTGTTGGATAGGAATTAAAACATGTGATAACTCATAATATTCATTGTCCCACAACCTTTAGTAAAAACTGACTGAAAACTTAATGCTGTTTCATGAATGGTAACGGATGAGCACTGGAATTAATGTAACAAAAAAACTGTTGTAGCTGTGATTAATGGAAAAACGGATAGTTTCCCAGTTCCCATAGCACAAGTAGTGAAAATTGTGATTATTAGAAGCTATTTCTATTGATCTATATCGAATGAAAAAAAAAATATTTTCTAATTTACTGGAAATGGAGCTCGATTTTTCAAAGTAATGGTCAGAACACGTCTGAGCAGTCTGGTTGAGCAGACATTAAAGACTCAGTCATTAACAGTGTAGTTCAAGTTGCAGGTTGAAAGCTGAACCCAGTCCACCTGTTACTGCAGACAAACCTCTCAGTAAACAGCTCCACGGTTAAATTATACCTGTTTTGTTTTTGGTGGTTTTTATTCTAATTGACAAATTGCAGCAGGAGTTTTCTTCTTAAGCCAGTGAGGTAGGAATGTTGGTCTTCTCCCTCCATTCCTGGGGGAAAGCTAGTCTGGTAATTTTGGGTTCTAACTGAGGTGTTTGGTGTCAGGATCTGTTCTATGTCCCTCTATTTGTTTAATTTGTCAAAGCGTGCGCAGAGTGCCGTACCCCCGTCTTTACCAAACCGCCCACGTGAGTCTGATTCAGACTTTGTGGTCCAGAACTCCGATCCTGAATTAGTCTATTGTTCCTCTGATAAAAGAAAGGAACATGAAGATATCAGCTCTGCCTGAGTCACGTTATAACAGTTTTCAGATGGACAGATTTGCAGTGTCTCTAGATGAGACAGGGAACTTATGATCCTTCGAGTTAACAATGCAATATGACAATCCCACATGTGGCAACAATATTGATCCTTTTTTAAATAATTTGTTATGATTCCTGAATCCACCACAATAAAATCACCAACAAGATCACAAGCAAAAAGTAACACATTTTCTGATAATGCTTTGCAGTTAGGGAGGCATTTATTTGTTTATGCAGCAAAAAGTTATATATACAGTGATCCCTTGCTGTACTTCGACTTTCGCGGATTCATCACTTTGCGGGTTTTTCAAAAATATTCTTCCAAAAATAAAAAATCTAAAATACAGCGCTTTCGGCTGTTCGTTTACCTCCCCACACTTCCTCCGCCGTATAGTTTTTTGTCAAGTTCACTCATGTATGAGCGGAAATCTCCCCCGCAATATTGTGGTCATCGGTGAGTAGAACCTCATATCGTATGAGAGAGAGAGAGATATACATGCACTAATTTTAGGTGTTATTATTAAATGTAAGTTTAATATATGAATGAATGAATGAATGAATGAATGAATGAATGAATGAATGAATGAATGAATGAATGAATGAATGAATGAATGAATGAATGAATGAATGAATGAATGAATGTTTTATTTCGAACAATAAAGAAAACAAATAAACAAAATAAAGAAACAAAACCGTTAAAAAAGTCAAAATGATAATAGTCAAATATATAACATATATACGTATGTGTGTATATAGGGTATCCCTACTTTGCGGGTTTTCACCTGTCGCGGGGAGGCCTGGAAACAATTAACTGCAATAAGTGGTGTAAATTGTAATTTGTACAGTGTTAGGTTTTTTTGTTTTCAGGTTTCATATTTTAAGTTTGTTCTTGTCTTCTTTTGAGCATTTAGTTGTCTTTTCTTGTTTAGTTTGTCTCCCTCAGTGGTTCTTGTTTTAGCAGAGCCCGACTTCACGTCAAATATGACCACATTGGTTGATTTTGTGATCCGTAAAAACAACACTACATTCGTATGTGATCCCTTTCTGCAACTCTAACCTTAACCGTTCCGCTTCTTAACGTGAAATATTCAGCTTTACAGTGTGTTCATGTGTATCTTTACATTTTAAAGCTAACCGTTGTGTTAAAATGAGACATATTGCTGCAGAATTTGTGTTTTGTTTGGCTGAACAGAGCAAAACCTCTCATTTGTAGTTAGTTCGTAGTACAGTGATCCCTCACTTATCGTGGTTAATTGGTTCCTGACTCTTCCACGATAGGTGAAAATCCGCGTAGTAGGGATACACCAAGAAACACAGAGACAATCCGGTCAATTTTGAAAATAAAAGCATTTCTTCAAAATAAAATACCGCGAATGCCAAATGCAACCATATTTGTGTATCTAGAGATGAAAATAAACACAACGCACACACACAGTGCAACGGAGTGTGGAAAAAGACGCGTCTGGTAACAGGGGAACAGCTGATTGCTCCCCTCCGCGTCACAGCGCTTCCGCGTGCAGTGATGGCCATAGCATTGTTTTGGTTTACTGATGACGGTGATAAAGGTTCTAATGAGAGCTTTACAGCTCTACAGGAGGCGCCTCGTCTTCAGATAGAGGTGCTGGATCATCAACCGACCGCGGAGGAAATGTGGGGAATCAAACGCGGTATTTTAGACTTTTTATTTTTGGATGAATATTTTAGAAAAATCCGCGAAGTGGTGAATTCGCGAAAATCAAACCGTGAAGTAGTGAGGGATCACTGTAGTTAGTCTCTGCGGAGCTTGGAAAACGCTCCAACAGGTCGTTTGTCACAAATGAAAACGCTCTCACACATGGTGTTTTTGGAGCTTTCACAGTCGACCTATACGGTTGTATAATTGTGCGGACGTGTTGTTTTAGCAGCGCTCACACCTGCCCATCAGTAATTAGCTCACTTGTTGTTCAGCAATCAACCTCCCTAGTACTCATTCTCTCAGTGATTCTTTAAAGGTGTGATGACATCACTGTTTAAACTGGCGTAAAGCTATTTCATGTAGTAGATATGCCCGCATATGTCAACTCACAAAAGAATTTGATTAAAAAACTAACACGGCGGGGGTGTACGGGCAGGTCAGAATCCTCTTCTCAGCAACACGGTTCCTTTCGTTAATGATATGTGGGTCTCCCTGGCTGACTTTGCTCTGATTGGCTACAACCATTGCCCGCAGCAAGCCTTTCTTCTCGGCTCCGTCAACAGTCCAGTAACACGGCGAGTGGACGTTTACAACCGTATATGTTCGAGCCTGAAACGTCTTCTGAGGAAGACGGAGGGGTGAACACATAAAACTCAACTAATCACATGAGCGAATAAACAGTGCTGTCAGATGTTATCAATGAAAATAGATTCACAATATGGTATGATAAACCTGTTGCTCACGGACATTGTTGCTAGAGCAGCTATCACATGCTAGCATCATGAACTCTTCAGACCACGAACAAACGTTTATCAGGCAAGGCAGCATTTTATTAAATAAATAAACTTACAGGTATTGACGATGTGGTCGCCTCCTTCAGGGTTGGTATTTTCAAGCAGTCCTCCGTGAAGTGAGCTGAACATATTCTCAAATTGAGGTTATAACTGCGTGGCACTTCTCCATAAATGAACTTCAGCCACTCTTCTCTTGTTTTTTCATCCTTCGGGAGTGAGTGTAAACTTCCAGCATGGTTTGAGCATCCTTGGACACAACAGGTCCCCGTTTGCGTAGTCATCTCTTCTCAAGAGCAGCAGCACAAGCTAGCGCAACGCAGCTACCAGTGTATTGGCTGGGGGTGGGGGGGTGGGGTGGGGGGTTTCTTCTGTTTACTTCACTGTGCACTTTTATTGGACGCTATGAAATACGTAGGATGAAATGCCACGTAGGAAAAAATGGTGCTTTCCGATTCCACCGTTTTTTAAATATGAAACAAAGCGGACCGCCCACAAACAGGAACTTTGATACTCGCTTTGGACGTTCACACGGCCTCATCAGTGCACAACACATCATGATATACCCCAAAAACCTCAAAAAATCGCATTTTGATGTCATAACCCCTTTAAGACTCTACCATTACATGTACAATTCACTTTCAGTTGTTTTCTTGTTCTCAGTGATTTCCTCACTCTCCAGCCTTTTATTATAAATATGGTTTGTTGTTTTGTCAGTGTTTTATTTCCTTATTGAATGTGTTGCGTTTACCTTTGTCCTCCTTTGTTCATATCTGGAGCCCTGTAAAAATATAATAATGATAATAATGATATTGGATTAGATTTTTAGCCACAGCGGCTATCTGACAGAGGTGACGCTGCCATTTTCTGCCATCGATCCCTCTGACCACCACCAACAATCAGAAACAGGGTAAAGTGTCTTTCCCGTGGACACAATGTCAAAGTGACCAAGATGGAGCTGGTTTCAAACCATCACACCTCGTGAGACCAATAGTCTTTGAAGTTCAAATGAAGACTAGAAATGTAGAAGAAAAGGTCATTTCATACATTTTATCTATCAACACAAAAGTTTATTTTTCTTCATAAATTTATATTAAATTCATACACATATGTGTACAAAACATGTGGACAAGACATGGTGAGACTAGCCATGTTGTCTGGTTTGGAATCGGTACCACTGAGGAAGGGACAGGAGACACAGCTAGAGGTATGAAAATGTTGAGGATCTTTGGGAGTGACGGGGATGGACAGGATTATGAATGAGTCCATCAGAGGGACGACACATGTTAGATGTTTAGGAGATAAAGTCAGAGAGACTGAGATGGTTTGGACATGTAGAGAGGAGGGACAGTGGGTTTGAGGTGGGAACCGCCAGGCAGGAGGTCTAGAGAAAGACCAAAGAGGAGATATAATGAAGGAGGACATGAGGTTGGTCAGTGTGAGAGAAAAAGATGCAGAGGACAGATGGAGACAAATGACGTGCTGTGGTGATTCCTAAAGGGAGCAGCCGAAAGGAAAAGAAGACGTTTCTGGGAGCCATTGTTGCCATAAGTTCAAATAATATGGCAGGATTTATATATATTTCCAAAATGTTTTTGTTGTTACTGGGATTAACTTAACTCGCTTTAAAATATATCAAAAACCAAACCTGAAGAGAAAGAGTGTTTTTACTTATAATTTACTTAGTTATTTTATAATTTCTATATACAGTTTTATACTCTTTTGCATCTTGTGCTCACTTTTGCATGTGAGATAAACAGTGAGGCCTGTATGGTTTTTCCTAAGACCAGTGTTATATGTTGTGTGTGGGGGGGTGGGGGCACTAGAACCAGCTCTGGCGCAGACGGTTGAATCTCTTATCTCAATTTGTTGGTAATTAGGTTTTCTCTCGCCTGGAGGTTTTGACGTTTATTTAATTCCATACTAACTGATCACAGTGTAGCAGCTGTCACAACAAACCTTTCTTCATCTATTTTCATCTAACTAGGGCTCTGGATCATAAAATAAAAAAGGGTTTTTTATTGTTTATTTATGACCATAACATTTATAAGAAAATGTTTATTGTGGTCAAAGGGTTTTAGAATTTGGCTTCGTGGACTGTAAATCCTTAAGAGGCCCTTCAGTTAAAAACGTTTTTTCTGAGGTTTCTGTTGAATATTAGGTCCACAGGTGTTTTTACCTTCATACTGGGTGTGAAGACAGGTTAACAACTTCTCTTTCAGTTTTTATCTCTCACGCAGATGGCGATAAAACCCGAGTTCTCCCAAGTCCGAACGGCCTGTATCTGTTTCGTCGCAACTCCTTCGTTCGTTAGTATTCGGCAGCTCCCGCAGTTGAAACCACGCCTAGCATGCTGCTGGCTAAAAGCTGTAGCATAATGTAGCAAACAGGAAGAGAGAATGTCTGACGTTGCCATGCGCAGCGGGGCAGGAAACAGTATACCTTGCTCTCATAGGCTAGTTTTTTAGCCAATCAGAGTCCAGCAAATTTGAATAATGAATATGAACGAGCTGCTGACGAAGCAGCCTGACAGAAGGAGCCGGAACCACCTGAATTTTAATGCAGACCGATTGAAAGGTCTGTTAATCAGTGTTTCCTGACGTTTTTTACATATAAAATGTTTCATATTACTGGTTAATACTTATGAAATAACCACAAAGTCCTGAAATGTGTATGAAATGGCCTCTTTAAATGTAATGCTGACTTACTTTTGCATTTATAGGAGTTCATCACTCAGTTATCTTTTGATAGAGCAGATCTGTTGGCAGACATTTTGACTGGAAAGCGTACCATTTAAAGTAATAAAACCCTTAATCAGCACCATTCATTTTAATAAATGGTTCTCATTAACACACTTGTGCTTTTTCTGGTGCTTTTAATCAGAAGGTATGCTGTGCAGGCCCACCGTCTGCCGAGTTTCTAAATAAACATAGAACTTTAAAACATTGCAGACACATCCAGATGTTGTTTACTATCGTCATATCCAAAAATTGTTTTGGTCTGTTATCTATGACGTTAAATGTAACAGCCTCTTTATCTCATTATTAATGTTGAATATTGTTATTACTTTCAGCTGAATGAGTTTAATACATCTCTCCTTCATCTTAACTCTGTTTATTTTAAGAATTCTTCTTCAAAATGACCAAAAAAAATAAACAAAACATCAATTTCAATAGTGCTATAAAGATTTTTTAAGGTTATTGACTGTTAAATATAATTATTACACATCAGAAAAATCTATCTGTACAAAAGTTTCAATGTAAAAACAAGAATTCAACCTGAGCATAAATTATTAATCCTGCAGTTTATTCTGTTCTGGTTTTGGCTACCTGTTTAAAGCAGAACTAAGTAAGTTTTTTCACCTCAATAAATGTTTTCTAGAGTCCCTGTGGGGGTAAACAAGGACTTGGCGGGGTGATTCGTGGGTCGCTCCCCTCCCTCCGGGGTCTGTGTCCTGAAAGCAGCACTTGCAACTTTCAGTGGATCGGACCCGACTAATCTCGCGAGAACAAACCTGCTTTACGGCACTCACACTCACGTACATAAATACAAGCATGAAGCCCTTGCCGTTGTTAGCAACGCCACCCTTAGGAGCGCAAAGATGACAATAATACTCACCTGTCGAGACATTTTCTTGGTTTTGTTTTTCTTTCTTCTTGCAAAAGCGTTCTCTGCACGTTGTTGTTGGGGGGGCGGCGGCGGGGTGGAGGGGGTGGGGGTGAGGGGGGGGGGTCTGCGGCGGCGGCGGGGGAACGTTACGACAGTGAGCTTTCACAGGGGACCAGTAGGGGGAGAGCGAGAGCAAAACTTACTTAGTTCTGCTTTAAAGGAAAACTCACCCCCCCCTCCCTGGATACAGTCTGAAATTTAAAAGATGCATGAAATAAGGGGTGTGGCTAGTGGACCAGGGGGAGTTGCAGGCTGGGCTGTGATTGACATGTCACTCTGACTGACACACACCAGAGAGGGACAAGTGAAATGGAGAAATATGTAGACGAGACTAGCATCTCTGATCCATATCGTTTTGAGCCAGTAGTTTGCCCTGCAGCGGCTTGGCAGCATAGCATTGAGCTCTTCTCTACTGGTACATTGTTGTTAGCTATGCTATTAGCTCCAGTAACGTCGTGTGACTCTGCAAACAGGTGCAGCTGCACACGACCGCACCACTGTTTCAAGCCGATGGTTCGTATTTCAGCTGCTTAGGCAGCATAGAATGAGTCCCGTCTCTTCATGGTATATTGTTGTTAATCAAAGCTAAATTTGGATTAGCTCGTGTAATATCTGTGACTCTGCCTCATCATTGTCATTATTGTCCACAACAGACAACATGTGTTGCAGAGAGGTGTCCAAGGTATAAATCAAAGTATCCCAGCATGAAGAGAAAACCATTCAGTAATGTGCTAAAAGCATGTTTTCATACAATCACAATTATTACACTAAAATGAACTTTGATAACGGCCGTAAACACTGTTCAAACCTGTTCAAACTCCAACTTGCTACTAAGCGGAGGTGTAGGCGAGACCAAGCTTCTTTATACTCCACAAAACCCTGATGTCACAAATAGAGAAAATAAGGTCTCAGCCAATAGCAATGCTTTCATTCAAATTCAAGTGTAGTGTAACATTTTAACCTGAAGAGGGCGCTCCACTAATGGTTTTAGGTAGAAAATGAATAGTTGTATAAAAATGTGCTAAAATACCAAAAAGAAGACACAGAAATGTAGACAGGACTATTAAACAATTTATGGAGTTTATCAGCAAAAAAGACAGTTGATTTGGGGGTAAGTTACACTTTAAGAACTAATATTTAGAAATATTTACAGGTAATATGCTGAAAACCAGAAGATGGGTCTGCCAGGCTTTGATTTTTTTTAATGAAATTAACTTGTAAAAATATCCATCTGAGCTTTATTTTATTTTATCCTTTACCAGATGGCTTTTTGAGACCCATCTGATGTCCTTGCCAACAGATGCTTTTGCCAACATGATCAACATCTCAAGAATGTGAGTGTTTACTTTACACACGTTTTTAAATGTACCTGCTGGTTTTCTCCTCTTTTTACTTTTGTCCCCCACCCAAGAAGACTAAATGTTCTCTGCTTAGTATCACAGACTCTAATCCCAGCTGGAAGAGTTAATACGTTCCTGTCCAATAGTACTGTTGGGTTTTTAACCGCAGCAGGGCTTTGGACATGTGGCTGGGTTCGCCAGCAGAGCCGTTTGATTGTGTGGTGATTTTGGAGTCTGGGCGCTGATGATAAAAGATACACTTGAGTTTTGTTCCTGAGCTGCTTTTTCCATGTCCAAATCATGCAGCAGCTACTTAAATAAAAAGTTTTCCATGAGTTTCACATGCTCATAGCTGGTATTTTCACTCACTCTTTGTTTGATGTCGAACTGAAATAATTGTGACAATTCAAGCCTGAGGAAATAGTTGTTCTCTCAGTACTAGTTTTGAATGAAAAATGCAGCTTTCAAAGAATATTTAGAGAACAGTTTTGTTATATAATTACTTAAGTGAGCAGGGTGATTGATGGTTATAGTATCCAGGTGATTCATACCTGTGAACTTAATAATGAATGTTGATAAATCCCTGTATGTTGGTTTTAGGCCTGTAATTTCCTCCTTTTCTGGTACAGAACCTTAAATTATTTTAGAAGATGCTCATATTTCCTTGTGGGAAGAAAATTTATCCAATAGATTTGTTTTTTGTTTTTTTTATTTCTGTCTTTTAGATATATATCTGTGGATGTGAGACTTCAGAGACTGGAGAGGCACTCGTTTTACAACCTGAGGAAAATCACGCACATGTGAGTAACTTAAAAAAAAGAAGATTCGTTAGTGATCTTTATTGATCAAGTCATTCAATTTGCCCACTAGAGGAAAGATCTGTAATTTTAAAGGCTACTACAAATGAATTAGGAGCTTATTTCTCCATTCCAGACTCCTTATTGCTTCTCATCATGGTGGTGCAGAGGAAAAATAATTCCTATTTGATTACAACAAGAGAGAAACAGCTCTGTTTGGTGAAAGCTAATACTGGAAAAACCTGTTTTATTCTAACAACCCTTTCTGGCACATTAAATATTACAGGAAAACTTGTCCTGAGTTACAGCCTGTAACTTACAGAATTCTATCTCAGTCTATAGAAACTTTAAAGGGACTTAAGGCAAGATTTGTGAAAAACTACACATGCATTTCCAGTTTATTCAATGCTAATGGGTCATGAAGCATTAAAAACCCAAAATAACGAGGCCATCCGCATATATGTCTGTTGCCTTGGACACGCTGTGTGCTACATAATGCGCTGCAGTTTGACGTCCGAATTTCCCGCGCAGTTGTAGGGATGTGACGTAAATTGACGCTGCATGCGCGTTGCCGACAGCTCTTGAACAGGAAGAACATGGCCGCCGTGGACTTGGATTCAAATACTGAAGGTATACTTATGGATGTTTCTGCAGCCAGCAAACGACCTGCATCCACTCTCACCCCCCAAAAAAGTGGCACCACGAAGAAAAAAAAGACTTTATCAGCAGCATCTCGTGAGTCTAAAAAAAAATATGACCGAAGCCGGGCAGGCACCCGCATAAATATTGGATATGCGTTCGGTTCATGGAGGGAACTTCAGCTGCATTTGGGAGTGAAAACGGATGCTGACATGGCTCATTTCCTTGTGACCAGGTGAGAAAACATTATAGGTCGTGTTTAGAGCCTGATACAGTATGAAAATGATGAGATCAAATCAAATAACAGAGTGGAGAGACCTGACGTGAAGTATGTTAGCCTCCCCGGTGCAGTGCTGTGAAGACGAACAGTCTGTAAAGTGTCTGTGCGCGCTCCCGTGCCGGCTTGGCTGGTGGCTGCAGCACCTGTCGCGGCAGCACTGAGTCAGATTTTGTAAAGCTGCCTTAGGTCCCTTTAACTATGATTCAGACATGCTAAAATTATTCTGAAATGACCTGAATCACAGTTTTGTTCTCATTTCAATCTCAGTAATCTAGTTATTTCTTTGTAGTTGCACATAAGTAATAATAGATAATTAAGTAATTTGTGTCGGTGTTCTGTGGCTTTGTTTTGATCTCTGGGGCTTATTTACTTCTGATTGGTTCAGCATACACTCTAAAATTAAACTATTGGGTCAACAAAGAAAAGTATGTTAAAGAGGCCATTCCATTAAAAATGTTTTTTCTAAAGTTTTTTTCTAGTTTGTCTCCCTCAGTAGTCCTTGTTTTGGCAGAGCCCGACCTCACGTCCATTACGACCGCATTGGTCGATTTTGTGATTCGTAAAAAGGACACTACATTCCGTATGCGACCCGTATCGGCTACCCTAAATTTAACCACTGCGATTTTTATTTTTGTAAAATATTCGGCTTTACAGTGTGTCCACGTATATCGTTACATTTTGAAGAAGCCCTTCCATTAAAAACAGTTTTTCTGAGGTTTCTGTTGAATATTTTGGCTCCACAGGTGTTCTTACCTTCATAGTGGGTGTGAAAACAGGTCAACAGCTTGCATTTCAGTTTTAATCTCTCAAATTACGCAGGTGGCGATAACACCTGAGTTCTCCCGAGTCCGAACAGCCTGTATCTGTTTCGTCACAACTCCTTTGTTCGTTAGTATTTATCAGCTCCCGCAATTGAAACCACGCCTAGCATGCTGCTGGCTAAAAGCTGTTAGCATAAGACGTTGCAAACAGGAAGCAGGAAACAGTATAGCTTGCTCTCATAGGCTAGTTTGTTAGCCAGGAAATTCAAATAATGAATGTTAATGAGTTGCAGCCCAAAGCCTGACAAAACCAGATGAATTTTCACACAGACAGATTGAAAGGTCTGTTAATCAGTGTTTCCTAACATTTTTTAAACATAAAATGTTTCATATTACAGGTTTATACTTAAGAAATAACCACAAAGTCATGACATTTGTATGAAACTGCCTCTTTAACATGTTCTAATAGAACTTTTAAGTTCAGCCAACTGCTGGCAGAATAATTCAAAGCAATGTTTTGAGCATGGTGAAGTAGCTTTTTGGCCACAATAAAACACATTTCTAAGTAACATGAACTTAATAATTGTCAACATGAATGCAGGTATTTAAGTTGATCCCATGTGATATTTTAAGTTCTGCCAGGAGGCGACTGAATTTGTTTGTGTCACCTTCAAATAAAATTACTTTCATTCAAGAAACTTTTGGTATTTTTAAAGCAGGAAAAACATTTTTTTCTCTTTTTGCAGTTATCTACTGGTTTATAAGTGATCCATTGCAAAGATATTTCAGTTTGTATTTGTTTGGTTTATAAAAACTGTGGACTGTTTTCATTTTTGTTCCATACAATGAAAATGTCAACAGAGTTATGGCTTATGGTTTTAGTTGTAAGTACAAAAAACGAGGATATTGTGAGTGACTAAAATGACACAAACTCAAAAAACACAGTAGGATTAAAATTAGAGATTGTTGTGATTTGACTTTCTCAATTTATTTTACTCAAGTTAAGGTCTTTTTATGGCTTTTTGGACCTTTTCTTTCCAAGTATGATAAGCTGCTCTTGTGAAAACCCTGCCATCTGCTGCCACTTTACCAAACACAACACAGAATAAGATAACCGCTAAGCAACAGACAGATATAGTTATGTATATGCGTGTTACACGTAATGCTGTAGCATGCATCAGTTACAAAAACATGACACATTATAAACTTAAAGCACCTTCTGTTGCACCCAAGTGACAAAAAACATCAAAATATGATGATTTTTAAAAGTAGGATGATCTTGTGAGCACAAAGCTTTTATATGTGCCAGAATATTTTTACAAGTGGCTGAAACTTGTTTGTATTACAGAGAGATCCGAAACACCAAACGTTTGATGTACGTTGACCCAGAAGCTTTTAAACACCTCCCAAACCTCAAGTACCTGTAAGTATTAGACCGTAGCGGGTGAGTCACTTTGTTTTAGTTTCATCTCAATGTCCAGTTTTTCTGAGTCTATGATGAAATCAGTTATTTCTTTGTCAGAAGAACAACCAGCAACCTGAACTGAACTGATAACACAGATAATTTGAATCCCAAGTGACGGTCAGCGGCCTGCAGTTTGACTTCACATTACAAACCAGCGGTTGTGTCCATCACGTCTTTGTTGACCCAGTTTTAGATAAAAAACCTGCTTGATGTTAAACTGAGCTTAAACTGTAACTTTTCATCTACCATAATCACAGAAGTTTTTTAAATAACTTTTACAACTTTAAGCTACGGTTTTGAAACTTGTCTAAGAGGATACTCACCAAAAAACATGTTCATCTTCATATTAGACACTCCGGGCGCCTCCGCTGGCTTTACAATTAATTAAATAACCTCCGTAATTTGAGTCGCAACCGCAAGTGGTGTTCTGATGATTTATGCTGCCCTGAAGAAAAATGTTGCCATAGTACAAATTGACAACTTATTTCATAATGAAACGTCATTAGAAGTTTATACAGTATTCTTGTTTACGGCGAGTGTGTCCTGTTAATTATTTCAGCATATTTTTATGATCCTTCACATATATTTTCTATATAAAAACCCTCTGGGTCCTTATCGACCTTGGTTGGGTCCTTCTCCTCTGGGTGTGTCCAAACATTTGCCTGTCGCTCTGACAATGCAAAGAAAGTAAAAATAACATCATATTTAGTGTTTCTGTCCTGGGAGAATTTATTTGATAGTTAAAATGTATTTATGGAAAAATACAGAAACAAAAATAAACGATAAATCTGTTTATTGAAGTCAAGACTGTAGAACGGCACATGTGTAGCACATCTCAACAGGTAACATATTTCTGCAGAACACCGGTTCGAGCAACGGCTGTCTGAGACACGTCTGCAGAAAAGTTAGTCAGTACTGCTTTAAATCCAGCCAAAACCTCATAATAAATAATAATAATAAAAGACCTCGTGTTTTACTTTTTAAATGGTTAGTTTTAATCTCTGTTTTATCCCATATTAACGCTTTTGTTTGTTTTTTCCCATTTTAATATTTTTTAGGGGGATTTTCAACACTGGCTTGACCATTTTTCCAGCTTTGAGCAACATCCACTCAAATGACATGAACTTTATACTGTAAGTTTGAGCTCCGGCGGTCAAAGAAAACTTATAATACAACACCGTAAAACAATAAATCATCATGGACTTTGTCTTACACTGTAGCAATTAATTATAAAAGGAATGTTGCTATAGGCTTTTCAGTGAAATTCTATGACTAACCCTGTTTGCCTCTTCTTGTTAGGATATAAACTACAACCTAAAAATGTATTTTTCTGTTATTGGAGAGTTCTTTCATCAATACTTTGGCTCTATCCAGCACAAAGTGTGTATATTTCCAGAACCACTTCACTTCCTGTCTGTTCTGTGTCTTCCTTTGTAGAGAAATTGTTGATCATCCCTTCATTGCCGAGATCCAGGCCAACTCGTTCCGTGGCATCACAAGCGAAGTGCTGACAGTGTGAGATACATGTGCACCACATGTAGATGCAGATTCATTCTTTATTTTTAAAAAATGTGCACCCCCCCCCCAAACATGATCTATGCACATCTGTATAAATAAATTACAGATAAGATAAATGATGAAGATGTGTTGTAACATTATTTTTCCAACAGTGTCTCTTTATCTCCAAATTCAGCCAAAAATAGCTCGAACAAGAAAATTCAACATGACCTCACTTTGAAAACATGTCCTCACGCTGACCTTCCTTCAATCTGCTGCAGATAACATTAAACAAAATCATTGACATTGTCATGTGTGTGCTTGGCTTTAAAAGTGAGTTAAATGTCTGATATAAAACTACAAAGATAAAAAAATGTTTTAATGTAAAGTAAGAAATAAAGTTCTATCACTCCTGCAGGGAAAGAACTGAAGTACCGACCCATGGAAAGTGTTTGTATTTATTTATTTATTGCACCCGTTTTGATGATTGTGTAATCTTTGACTTTTCGGTTGCAGCATGTTGTATGGAAATGGTTTCAGAGAGATCCAACATCACGCCTTCAATGGGACAAAGCTGGACCAAGTGTAGGTACCACTTCCCTTTGATGTTATTTAATTCATTATGATGATGAATGTAAATGTGTTCGGGACGAGACAATCACTCATGTCATGTCTGAATGATTTATTCCTTTTTTTACAAGATTCTATTCTTTTCTTAAAGACCCACTCCGATCATCTTTGAGCTATTTTAAAGCATTTCAGTGGTCTTTAAATTATGACTATGGTGTTTTTGCCCAAAATCACATAACCTGTGCCAGGAAGTGGTTTCTGCATAGCAGCAGTAGCTCATAATTCGCCTCAGTGAAGAACAGTTGTCGGGGAGGATCCCCCCACCCATGGGCGTCGCACCCATGGGGGATGTGGGCGTTTTAACACCCACACTTTTCCCGGTGACAGGGTTCAACACCCAAACTTTTTTGCAGTTTTGCACAAACATCTTACTTCTGTCGCTCCTCCACGCTTCTCTAACCGCTCTGTGCCTGCGCCCACTGCAGCAGCTGCCTCCTCCCACCTCCTTCTCAAACATGACACCGGCTTTGAGCGTGACCGGCTGATGATTGGCTGTTCTGCCTTAAGTCCCGCCTCTCTTGGTGTGTTAGATTTATCAGTCAGCTCGTGCTGGAGAGGCGGGAACATAAGATTACTTACGCCTCCCTTTTCCAGGAACTTTAAATAAGCGTCTTTACTTTTCAAGTTTTTAAATAAGCTTGATATTAGTTAGGGTTAGGGTTATTTGTCTTATTTTCTGTGTTCTGAGTGTGTTTATAAACTTTTCATTTAAATAGGAAGCTTTTAATATTTTGTATTTTATACCTTCTGTCATTGTATTCATCGTTTTTATTGTTGACAAACAAACCACATCCATCCCCCACACTTTTGAAAAGCTTGCTATGCAATTGCCCCCACCCTTTCCCCCGTTGCTCAAAGCTCCCAGTTTATGCTAGCTAGCTAGCACTAGGAGCTTGTAGCACACCCAGTGCCTTTTCTATGTCACAAATGCACTTTTTAAGACCTAATTTTAGTGTCTGCTGTTGATATACAGCGATTTGAATGCAGAAATACTCAGAAATGCAATTCTGAGCTTAATTTTCTTAAGATATGTCCTCTAGCATCTCTTGCTAGCACTACCGCTGCAACCGCAGCTAGCAGTATTGCTAGCAAGCAGCAAGTGCTAGCAAAGCATGAGCTTGTGGCCCGCTCAGTGGCTCTTGTACTTCACAAATGCTGTCTTTTTTAGATCGCATTTTTGCATCTACTACTGATACACAGTGATTTGAATGCAACAATACTCAGAAATGCAATTTTGATTTATGATTTTCTATTAGTTTTTCTATGCAGCAGAACTAGCTGAAATTTGTTAAAACACAAACTAATAGTAAAAATAAAACATCAAACTGTTATTATATTTTTTTTTTGTCTGAGGTAGCAGTATTGGATATAAAGGTCAGATTGGTCTGGAATCCTTAACTTATTGACTTTAGAGGGATTAACACAATTTATTTTCTGGCTTGGAACCCATGAATTATAATTTCTGAAAACAACTGGAAACCTAAATTCAGAAAAGAGGTTGAGGGTGGAAAACTTAAAATCAAATTCTTCTATTTATATTTACTTTAGCCTTTTTTTCATTATAGACAGTGAAGCCTAAAGAAAAGCTAATCTAAAAATGTGTATGAGGTCTTTTAGAGCTTTAAACAAGATAAAAATAAACAGGCTAATAATTTGAGAACGTTGCTGTAATTTCTTGCGAAAGAAGCAGCTAAAACAGCCAGAATCTCTAAAGAACACAATCTTATTAAGATATTTCAAAACAATGTTTATCTACTGACTAAAACAAGTTTGGAATTTTCACCCTCTAGAGTTCATAATATAATTAAGAAAACAAAACAAAAAGAAGAATTCAAAGGAATTTCTGTGTGTAAAGGGCAAGGGCAATCTTTCTATTCCACTCAATGTCTTCTGGCTCAGATAAATCTTAAATGGACCAGGACACAAGGAAAAATATGTTTTGCATTTAGTAATTTTGTGTCCCAGATGTATTTTGGAAGAAATGAACACCATGTGCTTCAGGCCAAAGACAAACAGGATCATTAAGGCTGTTATCGTTGAACACCTCTGTGATGAGCTGCTGGATGTATGTATGACCTTGGGAAATGACATTTACCTCTGGATGCAGAAAGTCATGCTACCTTTAACACATCTTTTTGGGTATTTTTCATTCAAACTGTTTGCATTAGCGAAAGTCAAAGCAAATAAAAGAATTATTGAATGTGCTGTTTTTTTTATTTGGAGCTTTTAGTCCATTTAAAGACCTTCTGTCTTCTCCAAAATGAAGTCCATCATCATTTCGCACGGATGAAACTATTTCTGACGTCTGGGATGTGTATTTCATTACCCAAAATTGCTCCTACAGAAATCACAGTTGGTTCTTTTTGGACTGTCTCATGTGCACTAAAAAAAAAAAAAACCCGTCCAGATCTTGATTAGTAAGATCAATTCTCTTGGGGGAAAAAAAAAAATCAAGCATGAATAACAGGAAGTCTGGTTTCAGTTTCAGTCTAACGAACATTTAGTTAAACTTGGTCCTAATCTTCTATTAATCAGTTTAATGCTTTTATTTTTAAAAGTGCATGTGTATAAATTAGAAGTCACATTTATTATTTTGTTTTATTTTCCTTATTTTTTCACTCTCTTTTTTCAAAAACCTGAATGTTGTTTAGTATGTGAGGTATAAATAACTAAAATAAAAACTGATTTTTGTTTTTTAAGAACACCTACACTTAGCTCATGTCTTTGAAAAAGCCTAATGAAGCCATCGGTCTGTTACTAGTGAGTTTTACCACACGGGTGTTTGTGTTGGCGCCTGATTTCTTCGAGAGGAGAAATGATCCCGACGCAGCCAGACCAAGACAAACACACCCCTCAGAGGTCTATTATTCCTATTGGATTTAGGGGATTTGGGGAGATGTGTATGTGGGTGCGCCATGTTTAAGGAGTACACCTTTAGAGTTAATGCTATCTAATTTTAATCAACAACATACAGTAAGTGAAACCTTTTTTTTTTCAACGTAATTTTTCACCATTTTAATAAGAAAAAACAAACACAGGAATGTGCAGTGATGAGGCTTGTGAAAATATTATGCCATGCCTCGCCTCTGGAAGTCTGAAAGAAATATGTTGGATGTCTTTTCTTTTAAGGAAACTTGTATTTGTGCTCTCTTTGTCTAGCGATCTTCACAGAAATAAGTATTTAACCAGGATGGATAACAAGGCGTTTGCAGGAACCATCAGTGGACCCATGTTTCTGTAAGTATCAGTTTGAGAATTTTTGTTATTTGGTTTTATGTGAGGAAAAAATTATATAACAGACCTTTACAAAATTTAAAAAAATAGAAAAATTCTGAAAGGTTTCAGATGGAAAATAGAAGTTTCATGGAGAAATGAAATGTGGTTTTATTTAAAAAATGATGACAAATAGAAACGACTCATGACTTACAGAAATGCATAGGGCTGGTAGCAGAACACCACCATCTTGTCAACAGAGCTTCCATCATGTTTATTTAGTCATGAATTATTTTCTTTGAGTCTGGGCTCTTTAATCTGACCTCTCACCTTCTTTCATTTTGGCTGTAGAACTAGAACCACTTACCTTAAAGATACAGTATGTAAGAATTTTATAGTGAAATACTCACACAACAGTTTATGTCCCATCGATGTTGAAAATAAAGTCACATTGTAACAGATTTCGATCTCAGCCGGCTGGGTGGTCGCTAGTTTCTGTCATTTTAAAAAAGCTAGCGCGGACCAGAATCATTATTTACACGTCCAGACTTCCTGGTTCCATAACGAATCACATGTGAGTCTGCAAGGCTGCCAAGTCTTCAACACAAGCAACTGTAATTCCACAACGACCAGCAGCAAAAACTAAGAAATCACCACATCCTTCCAACTGAGCAGCCGAGCTGCACGTGATGGGGCATTCAAATGCACTTAGGAAAACTCAATGCTGAACAAATAGACCTTCAGACATTCCTAAAAATTGAACAAAGAGAAACAAAACAAGGATCAACATTGGAAATGGCAATTCAACAGAAAAATCAGGGAGGGGAGGGGGTGAGTGTCTGAGAGCAGATGTTTTTTTCTACATGAACTGCGAGATTTGAATTTGACAACAAGGTCTAATTCTTACATATGAGGCTATCTTTAACAAACTAACTCCTCTTCATTGCATAACAATCGATTATGGACACTCGTAAATGATCTTTTTCCCTCCATCCTTTAGTCTTCTGGTTTGATCTTTTGTGAGGTCACGTGGAGCTGGTGTCCAGCTTCAGCCCTGAAGGATCTTTTCTTTGTTGAATTGTTTTTTCAGAAAGCTAGCCACAGAACGTCTTTTCTTACTGATTTTGATCTTTGCTCATTAGCTGACATCATATTGAATTAAGACTGCATACTTGTTTGTTATGGCTGCATGCTTTGCATGTCTTGAGTTTGTTTTAAGTGCTAGTTATGATGAACTTGGGAAATTAATATTATCAATATGTGAGATGTGAAATGAAAGTAACAAACAAAATGAGTGTGGGAGCAGTTGGGCCCTGGATATTGGCTTTTGTCTTCAGTATTTTGACAGACACAACACTGGCATTATGTTTACATCTACCAGCCAATAGCAGGCACCATGGCGGGTTGCCTAAAACGGTAAATAGTCCGTAATAATGAGGCTGGTATTGTGGAGGGTGGCGGAGTCAGAGGGTCGAGCAGCGGCTTTGGAGCGTCAAAGATTTTGTTGTCCTTCTTGGGGAAGTGAGACCAGAGAGGATCAGGGGCCATGTATAATATTTTAGCTCCACAGGTGTTCTTACCTTCATAGTGGGTGTGAAAACAGGTCAACAACTTCTCTTTCAGTTTTTATCTCTCAAACTACGCAGGTGGTGATAAAACCCAAGTTCGGCCGGTATTTGTTACTCCATTGTTCGTTAGGATTCATCAGCTCCCGCAGTTGAAACCATGCCTAGCATGCTGCTGGCTAAAAGCCGTTAGCATAAAGACATATCAAACCGGAAGAGATTACGTGCGCAGCGGGAAGGAAACAGTATACCTTGCTCTCATAGGCTAGTTTGTTAGCCAATCTGAGTCCAGCAAATTCGAATAATGAATATCAATGCGTTGCAGCCCGAAGCCTGACAAATCTTGACGCAGACAGATTGAAAGGTCTGTTAATCAGTGTTTCCCTAATGTTTTTTAGATATAAAATGTTTCATATTACAGGTTAATACTTATGAAATAACCACAAAGTCCTGAAATTTGTATGAAATTGCCTCTTTAAAAATGTCACTTGGGATCATTTCCGGCAATGAAGGAGCTAGAAGTTGCACTTGTTTTATTTAACTGACACCTTTTAATATAAAATAAAGATCGTGGAATACATCAGAAAGAAAGATGATGAACCGCCATGAGTGTCTCAGGTCATACACAGCATGTATTACCACCAGATGGGGAGTGGTTGACATCGACAAATCTTACCTGTGGTTAGAGACGTCTGGGCTGGTCTAGTATGGTGTCAGCTTGTTAGAGTAGCTCTGTTTTAATTTTTTTTTTTTACTGTTTCTTGCTTGTTTTCTTTTTTTTATAAATGTTAATTTTTAAAATGTATATTTATTCTGTTTTAAATTCTGTGTGGATCGAAGGATTTTTGCTAAATTTGACCCATTTTTCCCCCCTTGTTATGATTTGTAACCAAAGCATCTTGCCGTTGTTAAGTTGGAAAGACGCAGGTGCAACTGTTGGCATCGATGTATCCTGTGTTCCATTAATAAGCCTGTAACCCTGTTATGTAAAATCACAGTTTTCAATCTTTATTCTCTAAGAATAGATTCACAGTCTGACACTGCTCGCCGTTTCCATAAGAGAGAAAACGCTAAATTTGTACTTTGTGAATTCTTGAAGTTGTAACTTTTTAAACTGTATTGTCATAGAAAACACATAGACGTCCTGTTTGTATATGATTTGGCAGAAAGAATAGTTTACAAATTGCAAATAATGCATGAACTGTCATTAAATAATAAAGTTATCTGACCCCGTACGGCTGTACTTGTGCTTCAATCTCAGGTCCTGTACCAGACACCTGGAAGCTTGAGGGCATTTGTTTCATGTTACACAGTTATACCGTGTGCAGGAAACCTTTTAAAGGGGATAACTCAATAATTACTAGACCTGGTCTGGTAATTATTCACATTGTGTCAAGTTACTGTAAGTTTCAACAATGTCCTCATTCCTGTCTCCAAGACAGGATAAAGTAAATTCACCCACAGATGCGAAGGTGTGACCAGAACATCTGACACGCATCGTGCACAAACATGAGATGAAGAAACTTCAGGCTGTTCTCAGACACTGTTGTCTCTTTTGATTTTCTTTTGTAATAAAAGGATACTCGATGCCGGGACTTTAAATCAGGAGTTCATGGTGCTGCTCAGTTAAATATGTGCAGGTTCCACTGAGAAACATGTCCTGAGTGAAGTCACCTCCATGAAGTCATGACTTAAACATCTGGAAATGACAAACTCAGACTTAAACTCTTAGAATCAATGTTGCTTTACACAATGAGCCCCGTGAGAGGAAAAGACGAGGACAGAGAAGTGGGGGAGTCCAAGTGGGACAGACTGGAAAAAGTTCTTAACAAATATGGAATTGTCTCACTTATGTTTATTTATTTGATCAAATTCATGAATCAATTAGAGGTACGGAGAGAAACAATAAAAGCTTGGACCCAGTTTGGTCCCTAGACAGGAAGCGTGTCCAGTGTTGTACTCTGTAATGTCCCGATAATGGGATAACTCAAGATGTTGGTGCAATTGTCAATCCCCTGCATGTCTGTCCCGTTGAACTTGGCCTGCCTTAGGCATGATGGCTAAAGAAATAGCTCATGTAATTACTTAAAGCTGAAGGACTGAGGGGGTTCATGTGAGGAAACAGATGGAAGGTGCTGTTTAATCCATCTGTGAGCTCTCTGCTCTCATCATGTCTAGCCTTTTCTTATACAGCTTATGTGCTCCGAAATCTGGACCTGAAGGTGTTATGTCCTGACTGCAGCGCTCAGAATTATGTTAGATTTATATCGACCTGCAAGTTGAATATTTGGAAGTGATGACACTCAGAAAACTGTTAGTAACTCTCAGTTTTATCTCTAGAAATGTGTTTATTCAACAAAAACAAGTTGAATGAAATGTTATATGTAACTATGTCAGACCATTAAAATATACCGAAAAGAAGGAACTCACTCATGGAGCGCAGACCTCCACAAAGTACCTCAGTTCCCCCCATATTGTGATTTAAGCCAAAGATATCAACCTCAGCTTTGTTGAATCAACATTACCAGATTCATTAAAACACCTTTAACATCTGGATTTACATTGATCTCATTATTAGTTCAGTAGTTATTCATGAAAATCACCTTTTCAGTAATGGTGGTTTTCTGGACTTTTAGAGGAACATCTAATCTGTTACCCACGTCTGATTCCACAGTGTCTTGATTGTCTTTTGGTGTTTGTTGTAAGTTTATATCATCATTTGTTCTACAGTGATAAAAAGTCAGGAGGTTCCATATTTTTATCTTTTTGGATCAAAGTATATGGAATTTTATAATGATCCAGATCAGTCTTTGGTCCAGACTAGTCCCTGCTACACAGCAAATTCAGAAGTTTTAATTCAACTCCTGCTGATTTTAATACATGTTGTACTGAATGACTGCTTTATTTTCACTCTCAAACGTAGCTTTATGACACACAAATTTACAAGTAAATTGCAGATATAGTCTCCAAGTATCATGAGTTCAGCTCTCATCATGCTCTCCAGCCCCTCTGATCACACACTGACTCTGATAAAAGCAGCTCCTACCTGTTTGTAGCTCAGTCATCGATTCAGTCCATGGAGATCATAGTTGCCCCGCAGCTCTTCTCGAGCAAACCAAAACTTCCTGCAGTCCGTCTTAAGATCCTCTGTCCTCCTCACACACCATCCTGCACGCCCCACTTATCCAATAAAATCAAAAAAGCAATAAAATACTACGTGGTGTGTCTTCTAGTCGAAAAAGTGGCCTGAAGCTCCTCCACTTCAGCAACATGTAGCTCCGTGTTAGCTAGCTGCTAATAAAAACCTCTTGTCACATGGGAAACCCCTATGGCAAACAGATAAGGTCAAAAATCACCACATGTCCCCGGGGCTTCCAGCTGCTTGACCTGCAGACTCCACAGTACCAGCCTCACTGTGCTGGATTATTTATCGTATTAGGCAACCCAAAATGGTGCCCGCTGCTCTGCCAGCTATTGGCTGGTAGATGTAAACAAAATGCCAACATTGTGCCCGTCAAAATTAATATTTTATAATATTTTACTTCAAATATAAATTTTAAAGGAAATGCTGTATTTTCATTCTACAACTCTCTAAACATCCTGTGGAGGCATTATTTTGTTATAAATATTACTTTTTATGAAAATATTCCATATCCCACCTTTAAATGTAACTCTCCAAATGAACACCAACTCTTTTGAGGAATTTACTCTCACGTAGTTACATTGACCAAAAAGTGTTGAATTAACACTGTATTTTTAACACACAACACCAACACTGGAAATTTAACACTTTTGATTTTGCTGTGTATCATATAGAACCTATTGGAAACTCACCATGTATTTTTTTGCCAAGCATCCAGACCATTTATTGTGAAGTTAAATGCAGATATGTTAAAAACAGCCCTATATCACAATCATGAAGAGTCCTTAAAAAAAAATCCTGAATCCAGACCGTTATCTGGATCACCTCCAAAATCTACCCACTTCTTCTAATCACAGGTTCTTTGGCATCTTAAGCACAAACACAAGTGTATAATCTGTCGTAACTGTTATGTCCAAATTTTTTGTGGTTGTGGGTCATGGTAGAGAAAGAACGATGACATTTTGATTTTTAAAGCAGAACTAAGTAAGTTTTTTCACCTCAATAAATGTTTTCTAGAGTCCCTGTGGGGGTAAACAAGGACTTGGCGGGGTGATTCGTGGGTCCCTCTCCTCCCTCCGGGGTCTGTGTCCTGAAAGCAGCACTTGCAACTTTCAGTGGATCGGACCCGACTAATCTCGCGAGAACAAACCTGCTTTACGGCACTCACACTCACGTACATAAATACAAGCATGAAGCCCTTGCCGTTGTTAGCAACGCCACCCTTAGGAGCGCAAAGATGACAATAATACTCACCTGTCAAGACATTTTCATGGTTTTGTTTTTCTTTCTTCTTGCAAAAGCGTTCTCTGCGCGTTGTTGTTGGGGGGGTGGCGGCGGGGTGGAGGGG
>SSNP01000064.1:1106138-1135374 GCA_006937955.1 Pachypanchax playfairii
TCAGTGTTCTGGTTTGACAAGGAGGGATTTATAAAAATTTGTCCAAAAGACTAAAAGGGAAAGTTTTGATGATTTAAGTGGTGTAAACATCCTTCCATTCATTATCTGTACCCACTTATTCCTGTTCAGGGTCACAGGGAGCTGATGCCTGTCTCCAGCAGTCATTGGGTGAGAGGCGGGGTTACACCTGAACAGGTCGCCAGTCCATCACAGAAGTTAGTCACTATCTAACCTGTTGAGGAAAACTCTTTAAATAAATAACCTCAGTGTGGAGAGTTAGAGCTTATTTCTGATTGGGCAGAACTTCTGATGAGGTACCATTTCAAAGTGGATTATCTTTTTTTTTTGCAGAATTTGAGCAGAAATTAGCATTTAATGCAAAACTGACTTTAATCTAGAGGTTTATTAAGTAGCATTTGCACACAATTTGCTTAAGAGGTATAACTTTTACACAGAAATTCACTTTAAATAATGTGAGTCTCTTTAAACCAACTATGTGCATTAGTGTAGCATTCAGCTAGTTAAAGGCCACGCCCTTGTAAAGGATGTTCAACATCTGTTTAGTATTTCATTTGCCGAGTGAGATAAATTATTGCAGATCTTTTTATTATTATTATTTTGCAAACATATTTTGCTTTGACTATTTTTTAATTTATTACTTCCAAGTTTGTTTAAATATGGGAAATATATTCTAACGCATCAATGAATGTCATCAGTCTAAAGCCTCAAATTGGTAATAATGCCCAGTTTAAACAGAAAGAAGTAAAAATTAAGAGTAGGATTCGCTCTCTTTGTTACAGACCGCAACAATCCAGTGTGGACCCTTCACATGTAAAACACAGTGAGTTGGAGGACGATGCGCCTGGCTGCGTCTGTGAGGGCCTCCTTTGCTCTGCTGCTACTTCACGTCAGCTCACAGTTCATCTGTATGTCTGTTGAAGAAGATGAGAATCAGTCTCAGCATGTTTGGGGGAGGGGTGCAAAATAACTGGACGATGTACATTAAAAGTTTTTTTCTAAGTCAGGCTCATGGTCCAGTAATAGAGCTGAGCAAACCTCATAGATTTATTTGGACTTTTTTCTTCTATTTAGTTCCCAGGGTTCTCCAGTAAAACCTCTCCCGGTTGTAAAAATAAACCCACGTAGGAGACGTTCATCAGATAAGCAGGGCAGGACCCAGCGATGCACCTCAATGACAACAGATCAAGTTGCTGATCATAAGTGCAGCAGGAAAAAGAATGCTCACAGAAGTTAAGCTCTTGTAGCTGAAAAAGAAATGGAATCATGCAGATTTTGATTCCACCAACGTTAAATCTCTGCATTTAGTTTGTCTTTACTCTTCTGTGAGCAGGTTAGAGTGGAGTAGAGTCAAGTTTCTCTCTCTCTCTCGCAAAAAGCTCTTGAGTGACAACCAAAGTGAAGCGAAGCATTTTAGGCAGTTAAAACACCCCTTCGTCCGCAAGTGGTTTTACTCAAACTAAAATCCAGAACACAGATGGAATTTCTGCTCAAAGACACTGAGGGTTTAAACTCGCTGTGTTGTCACTGTTGGTGGCTAATTAGAGAAATAAAATTACATGAAAATGCACAAACTTTCTATCTGAGTCTTGCTGGACTTGTACTGACTGCAGGACATTTGAGCACACGTTCAAACTTTTACTAAATTGGGACATTTTGTCAAATGCAGTTTAGTCAAAGTACCTTAAAGAGGCAATTTCAGACAAATTTCATGATTTTGTGGTTATTTCTTAAGTATTAACCTGTAATATGAAACATTTTATATCTTAAAAAACGTTAGGAAACACTGATTAATAGACCTTTCAATCTGTCTGCGTGAAGAGTCAGCTGCCTTCGGTTGCAACTCATTAATATTCATTATGCAAATTCACTGGACTCAGACTGGCCAACAAACTAGCCTATGAGAGCAAGGTATACCGTTTCCTGCCCTGCTGCGCACGGCAACAGACCATGTACTCTCTTCCGGTTCGTTACATCTTTATGCTAACAGCATTTAGCCAGCAGCATGCTAGGCGGGGTTTCAACTGCGGGAGCTGATGAATACTAACCTCAACTAAGTTGTGACGTAACAAGTACCGGCTGTTCAAACTTGGGAGAACTCGAATGTTATCACCACCTGTGTAGTTTGAGAGATAAAGAATCAGAATCAGAATAGCTTTATTGTCATTATGCCAGTGGTACAATGAAATTCTCTTAGGCGTCTCCCAGCAATACACACAGAATAAAAAGAATAGAATAAAATAAGTTAAAAAGAATATCCTGTAAGAGGAAATTCAATGTACAATTTAAAAAAAGAATAAAATGTGGCAAAAAATAATAATAAATACATTTATCACGGTGAGGTAAAGTGCAGTTTTTCCTTTTTGTTTTTTATCTACCGCTCACATTATTTAGTGCTATGACAGCTCTGGGGTAGAAGCTGTTTTTTAATCTGTTGGTCCGGGAGCGCAGGGACCTGTAGCGCCTCCCAGAGGGCAACAGTTGGAGGAGATGATGTCCGGGGTGAAAAGTGTCCTTGAGAATATTCCTGGCTCTACTGAGGCAGCGGGAGTCATAGATGTCAAGGAGAGAGGGCAGGGGGCAGCCAATGATCTTCTCTGCTGTCCTCACTACCCTCTGCAGCTTCTTGCGTTCTGCCTCAGTAGAGCTGGAGAACCAGATGGTGATGCCGTAAGTCAGCAGACTCTCTACAGCAGAGCGGTAGAAGGACAGCAGCAGTGGAGTCCTCAGTCTCTCCTTCCTGAGAACCCTCAGGAAGTGGAGCCGCTGCCGGGCCTTCTTCACCAGTGCCGTCGTGTTCGCTGTCCAGGACAGGTCTGCTGAGATGTGGACACCCAGGTATCTGAAGGTCTCAACTCTCTCTATGCGTGCACCGTTGATGAGCAGGGGAGGGGGGGCAGCTCGGTTTTTCCTGAAGTCCAGGATGAGCTCCTTGGTTTTGGTGGCGTTCAGAGAAAGGCTGTTCACTGAACACCACTTCTCCAGGCGGAGAAGCTCATCCCGGTAGGCTGCCTCGTTCTCCCCCACCACCAGCCCCGCCATCGCCGTGTCATCAGCAAACTTGACTACGATGTTCTCTGGATGGGCGGAGCTGCAGTCAGATGCATAGAGAGAGTAGAGGAGTGGACTCAGCACACAGCCCTGAGGAGCGCCGATGCTGAGGGTGCGGGTGGAGGAGAGGTGGGGGCCGAGCTGGACACGCTGTGGCCGGTCGGAGAGGAAGTCTTTGATCCAGGCGCAGGTGGAGGGTGGGATCCCCAGGTTGGACAACTTGGGGATCAGAATGTCCGGGATGATGGTGTTGAAGGCAGAGCTGTAGTCTATGAAGAGGAGCCGGACGTAGCTGTCACGGTTCTCCAGATGGCTGAGTGCTGAGTGGAGGATGGTGAAGATGGCGTCCTCTGTGGATCTGTTGGGCCGATACGCGAACTGGTGTGGGTCCAGAGTGGGGGGGAGACAGTCCTTAATGTGGCGCAGGACTAGTCTCTCAAGGCATTTGCTGATGACGGGGGTCAGAGCTACAGGTCTGTAGTCATTGAGAGTGGCTGTGGGGGACTTCTTAGGGATGGGGATGATGGTTGCCGTCTTCATGCAGGGGGGGGTGGCAGTCTGGGCCAGGGACCGGTTGAAGAAGTCTGTGAAGACATGGGAGAGCTGGAGAGCGCAGGCCTTCAGCACTTTTTCTGGTACTCCATCCGGACCAGTTGCCTTTCTGGGATTAATGGAGGTCAGTGCCCGTAAGACCTCCTGAGCATCCAGTATAAGTGATGGGACACCAGAAGCTGGAGGGAGCTGCAGTGGTGTGGCGAGGTGCTGTGCTGGACACTCAAAGCGTGCAAAAAAGCTGTTGAGCTCCTCTGCCAGCTCAGCGCTTGGGTCCCCTGAAGCCACAGCACAGCTTTTGAAGTTGGTGATGGTTCTGATGCCCTGCCACACCTGTCTGGTGTTGTTGCTGCTGATGTGATTCTCCACAGACCTGATGTAGGCAGCTTTAGCATCCCTGATGCCTCTGCTGAGGTCAGCTCTGGCAGCGTTGTACAGGGATTTGTCACCTGACCTGAAGGCTGTGTCTCTGGCTCTGAGGAGAGCACGGACCTGGCTCGTCATCCAGGGTTTCTGGTTAGGGTGCACCCAGAAGGTTTTGTCCACTGTGACGTTCCCAATGCAGTACTTGATGTAATCCAGTACAGTCTCCGTGAACACGGCCAGGTCTTCGTGATGGAAGACCTCCCATTGGGTGGCTGCAAAGCAGTCCTGGAGCCGGGGCAGGGCCTCCTCAGGCCAGGTGGTGACGGTCCTCTTTGTGGGTCTTGCTTGTCGACAACGAGGTGTATAAGCTGGGGTAAGATGCAGAGAGAGGTGGTCGGACAGGCCAAGGTGGGGGAGGGGAGTGGCTCTATACGCATGTTTGATGTTGGAGTAGACATGGTCCAATGTATTTCCTCCTCTAGTTGGGCAGCAGACGTGCTGGTAGAAATTTGGTAAAACTGTGAGCAGGTTGGCTTTATTGAAATCCCCAGTGACGATGTGAGCACCATTTGGATGAGCTCTTAGGTGGGTGTTGATGGTGTGTAAGAGCAGAGAGAGTGCTGCATCTGGTGGAATGTAGACTGCTGTAATGACAACAACAGTCAGCTCTCTCGGCAGAAAAAAAGGCCTGTATCTGACTGACATATATTCCAGGTCCGGGGAGCAGTGAGTGGTCAGCACAGTGCTGTTGTTGCACCATCCGTCATGCACGTAAATGCAGAGCCCCCCTCCCCTGCTCTTACCGGACCCACTGTGCCTGTCCCAGCGATGTAACGTGCGGTCCGCTAGCTGCACCGTAGCATCAGGAATCCCAGCGTGAAGCCAGGTCTCTGTTATAATCAGTATGCAACAGTCCCGGACGAGGCGGTTGCCCACAAGTTGTAACTCCAGGACGTTCGTTTTGTGCGTCAGTGATCTGGCGTTGGAGAGATAGAGGCTTTGCAGCGGGGTTTTGAGTGGTTGTCTCCTCAGTCTAGCCATTAGCCCACAACGGCAGCCACGCTTCTGTTTGCGCTCCCATCGCCGCCTGCGGCGTAGGCCAGACCCGACAACAATCCACGGTGATCTGGTCTGTCGCGCTATCTCGTCCGGGATGTTGAAAGTTCGAAAAAGGTTGCTGGTAATTGCTTGTTTACACTTCAGACCTATAGCGATCAGGTCTGAGCTTGTATGTACAAGCGGATGTGGATATTAGCAACAATAACCACAAAAAACACACAAACAAACACCAAAGGGGAGAGCCAGAAGCCGCTGCACTCGCGCGCGCCGCCATTTTTCAAACTGAAAGAGAAGTTCTTGTGTCATTTTCACATCCAGTATGAAGGTAAGAACACCTTTGGAGCTAAAATATTCAACAGAAGCCTCAGATAAAACATTTTTAATGGAATGCCTCTTTAAATGTATACTACGTAGAAAACAACAGCTTTTATTTCCAACACCAGGGGACAGTAATGAGCAAAATCACAACCCTGTCACTTCCACTAACCACCACAGGGTGGCAGAGAAGAACATTATTCTTCACTCCATCACACAGAGCAGCAGCGCTCAAGAGACTCAATCTCCAGCTTTTTAACTCCAAGTGAGTAACGGATAATAAGTTTCTGCTTCACACTGAATATTATTAATTAGCTGTGTAGTAACTTAACCAATAACATTAAATGCAATATGCATATGTAATAATTAGGGCCGGGACTTTAACGCGTTAATTAAGATTAATTAATTACACAAAAATAACGCGTTAATTTTTTTAACGCATTTTAATCGCACTTATTTAAGCACCGCAGAACATCTCTCATGAGTTTCAGCGGACCGATTATACTGGAGCACCTACCAGCGTTCATTATTTAGGACAACAACAAACCACAGTGAACATGAATGAAGAAGCGACCGCTTTTATTGGCCCCGTGGATGGAAAGTTTTGTTATAAAAAATGACTGGATGGAAGCGTGGATAAGAACAGGGTTGTTTGCAAGCTATGCAGCAAGGAATTTGCACATCACCGCAGCACATCAGGCCTGAAGTATCACCTCAATGTTAAACATATAGCAGCTAGCGTGGACGTTAGCCCGACTCCGAGTACAAGTGTAGACATTTTCTACACTTAATGCACTGGTCTGTTGGACTTGGTTGAACAAAAATAAACAATATTTTGTTGCTTAAGCTTATGTGTATTCAGTCATGATTCAATGGTATACTAAAAATCTGTTTGAAAAAAATTCTCACTGTTCTCTGGTCAAATATTTATATGCGATTAAAATGCGATAAATTTTGATTAATTAATTACAAAGCCTCTAATTAATTAGATTAAAATTTTTAATCGAGTCCCGGCCCTAGTAATAATCGTTGGTAGTAAACAAGCTAATAATTTGAGAAGCCTCTCTGCTCTGAGTGAGCCTTGAACAGCAGTTCAACAGCTCGGCTAAAAACTGGATTATACTCACTTTAGTGGTGCAAAAAAGTACTACGTTTGCCTTACCATCAAAAAATGTAAATACAATTTGAAATAAAAATAAATCACTGGCAAACAACATGTTTTTTAGCTGTTTAATTATGGTATTACTTTATTTTTAAAAAGCATAATATTGAAAATTCTACATATTAAAGGTTGTGTCTTCATTTTTAGCAATTTATCCTCATTTTTGTTGCAGTCAGACTATCCACTTAACTTGTCTCCAATCTGTCAAAATTTACTTTCATAGGTCCCCCAAAACTGTTACACATTATTCACACTTTCGCACAACTCATGGAGACTAGACTGAACAGGGTTCCAGATGGGTGCTCGTGACAACTGGGACTAATTTGAGAGAACATTTACCTCACAAATTTTCTTAACTAAAATAAACTTTAATTGATACAACAGCAGGTCCCGAGACCCCTGCAAGAAACCTCACAACATTTCAAGAAACTTTGGAGACTCTTATGAATCCTGTTTGCAATCTGTCACCATCAGTAAAAGTCCCGTCAGATACCTTAAACTAGTTGATGCATCTGATTTCTTAGCATACATCAGTGTGGCACACTGTATGTAACATTCTCCAAAATTACTGAACACTGTACTAAAACCCATCTGGAAACCAGATTTGAATCTAAAGTATCCTAACAAAGATTTAGATCCTTTTATTTTGAAAAAGAAAAGTTGCACATGCTGCGATTTGCACACAGCCAGCTCCTCATACCATGCCATACCATGCCATGCCATTACCATACCATACCATACCATACCATACCATACCATACCATACCATACCATACCATACCATACCATACCATACCATACCATACCATACCATGTTTATTTGCAGAGTACATTTTACAAGGAATAAATCATCCAAAGTGCTCTACATTGAGTACAAGATACATCATCGTCATAAAAAAAATAAATAAACAATAAAAACCAATCAAGAGGAAATATAAAAGGTTAGGATGTATTAAAAGCTAACGAATAGAAATGTGTCTTTGAGATTTAAAAACTGCAACAGAAGGGGTGAGCCCATGGGTGTCGCACCCGTGGGGGATGTGGGTGTTTTAACACCCACTCTTTTCCCGGTGACAGGGTTCAACACCAACGCTTTTTCTGCAGTTTGGCAGAAACACCTGACTTCTGTCACTCCTCCGTGTTTCTCTGACCACGATGTGTCTGCACGCTGCAGCAGCCTCCTCGTCCCGCCCTCTCAAACATGACACAGGCTTTAAATGTGATTGGCTGATGATTGGCTGTTCTGCCTTAAGTCCCGCCTCTCTTGGTGTTTTAGATTTATTAGTCAGCTCGTGCTGGAGAGGCGGGAACATAAGATTACTTACATCTCCTTTTTCCAGGTACTTTAAATAAGCATTTTTACTTTTAGGGTTTTTAAATGAGCTTGATATAAGTTTTGTCTTATTTTCTGTGTTCTGAGTGTGTTTATTAACTTTTCTAGTAGCACTCATTTAAATAGGAAGCTTTTAATATCTTATATGTTATACCTTCTGTCATTGTATTCATCGTTTTTATTGTTGACAAGCAAACCACATCCATTCCTCACACTTTTGAAAAGCTTGCTACGCCATTGGGCGAGCCTGACATCCAGGGGGAGTTGGTTCTACAACTTGGATGCACAAACAGAAAAAGCTTGTTCCCCTCGCGCTCCGACAAGACCCCGAGGGATACACAAAAGACGTTGACTGGACGAGCGGAGGGAACAAGCCAGGACATCAATCAAATCAAATCAAATCAAATCAAAAATACTTTATTAATCCCCAAAGGGAAATTCAAGTGTTGTTCTAGCTCAGTTCTTTTTCAGGGAGCCATAGAGAGTTCTAGCTGTGGACAGGAAGGATCTCCTGTAGAGGGTTCTAGGTGTGGACAGGAAGGATCTCCTGTAGAGGGTTCTAGGTGTGGACAGGAAGAATCTCCTGTAGCGGTCTGTGCTGCAGTGGATTATGAAGAATCTTCTGACTGAAGACACTCTGTTGTTGAGTTACTGTGTTCTGAAGAGGATGATGAGGGTTTTCCATCATGTTCTTCATCCTCCTTTGGACAATCAACTCAAGAGACTCCAGTTCAGTCTCCAGGACAGAATCAGTCCTCCTTCTCCATCTGTTCAACCTCTTCATGTCACTTGCTCTGATGCTGCTTCCCCAACAGGTGACTGCAGATGTGATCAGCTGACAAACTCCTCTTCTTTTGCCGCTCCTCTTCAAATCTCTGTCTGTCCGTATTGTTTGAAAGCCAGACAGAGACACACTGGAGTCCGGGATATGTCCCTTTAGCCATGTCTCAGTAAAACACATGATGCTGCATTCCTGATACTCTGGCTGGGTCTTCAGCAGAGCTTCAAGTTCATCCATTTTGTCAGCAAAGAGATCTCACATTTGTCCATATGACTGATGGAAGTGAAGGTTTAAACTTCCTCTTTCTCTCTCTTCACTCTGCTCCTACTCTGCATCCATGTCTTCTTCTTTGAGCTCATCAGGGATCCAGAGTTTCAATTTGAGGATTATTTCAGCCTTAGAAATGTCAGTTAGCAGCTCTTTCTTGTAAACAAGTCTCTTGTTGCCATGGTTACGCATCATAACAAGTGGCAAAAAAGTGACAAATCAAGCAAAAAACTCAATCAGCACAGCATCCAAATCAGAAGAAAGGCGTTTAGAAAATATTTCCAGAAGAATAAACTAGCAAGAAATACTCAAAAAGAACAAAAAAATGCTAGCAAAGTCACAGAGCTACTCCAACAAGCTGCCACCAGTTGTAGCGCTATTCTGGACATACCACTGAAGCAACTGGGAAAGGTAGAGTGGGGCAAGAGAATTAAGTCCCTTAAATGTAAATAGTACATTTTTAAATTTTGTCCGATATCGGACTGGAAGCCAATGTAAACAGGCCAAGCCTGGGGAAATATGCTCACGGCATCCTGTTCCACTAATGAAGCGGGCGGCAATGTTCTGCGTCACCTGAAGGTGGGCTAAAGACATTGAAGCAGCACCAAAAAGTATAGAGTTAGCATAATCCACTCGTGAGGTGACATAAACCACCATTAATTGATGACAAAGTTGATAGAAACAGGATTTCACAACCTGATTTATATATGTTTAGCCATACATAATTTAGGGTCCATTGTCACCCCAAGATTGAAAACAATGGCTTCAACAAGGCAGACAGGACGGAAGGTAAAGCTTCAAACAGTTAAGTATTTTCATACATGGATTGAACTCTGGTCATCTTCCACCTGATCAATCACAATAATTTAGCCAAGTAGTGATGTTTTTACTGCACATCCACANGCTTAATCAAAGATACACAGAGCATAAAAGACAAACACTAAAACACATGCTAGATATAAAGCACGGTGGTGGACGGCTGATGGTTTGAGATTGTTTAGCCCCAGATGTTTCTACAATATTAACGGTGAATCAAGTCATTTTTAAATGATAAAGAATAACATTTTAATTTTACTTCTGAAACATAAAGCTCTAAATACCCAAGCTCCATCCAATATTAGGGATCATATTCTTCCATATGTTCTTAACAGAGCACTTTGCTCTCAGAGTGCAAGTCTGCTTGTGATTCCTAGAGTTTCTAAAAGTCGAATGAGAAGCAGAGCTTTTAGTTATCAGGCTCCTCTCCTGTGGAACCAGCTTCCACTTTTAATCCATGAGGTGGACACATTGTGTATTTTTAAGAATAGACTTAAAATTTTAATTTTTGCGCAATACTTATGTTAGCGTTAGCTTAGTTCATCCTGATCCATCCCTTTAGTTATGCTGCTATTGGCTCAGACTGCCAGAGAATATACTAACCACTTCTTCACTCTGCTGTCTCTCTTTACTCTCCATGTTTGTATTTATTATTGCTGCTGCTATTAAAGGTGGTATATGGAACTCGTAACAGAATAACACGGCACAAAGCCTTCAGCCATCTGGGTGCCTTGCTTGTTAACCCCCCGCGCGTACTCCGATGCTCAGGTTGATCAATATTCCTCACCAAACCCACTCTGATCCCCGATCCGAGCAGGACAATAAAATATCATGAGTTCAGCTCACTAATCATGCTCTCCAGCCCCACTGATCACACACTGACTCTGATAAAAGCAGCTCCTACCTGTTTGTAGCTCAGTCATCGATTCAGTCTGTGGCAAAGAGTTCATAGTTGCCCCGTGGCTCCAAAACTTCCTGCAGTCCCTCTTAAGATCCTCTGTCCTCCTCACACACCATCCTGCACACCTCACTTATCCAATAAAATTTAAAAAAGCAATAAAATCCTCCGTGGTGTGTCTTCCAGTTGAAAAAGTGACCCGAAAATCCTCCACTTCACCAACATGCAGCTACGTGTTTGCTAGCTGCTAATAGCTGCTATTAAAACTTTCCACACAGAACTTGCTTATCACATGGGAAACCCCAGGGAAAACCCTCTATGGCAGGGGTGTCAAGTTCCAGGGCTCGAGGGCCACTATCCTGGCTTCTGCAGAACTTGTTGAAACGCAGAGGATTTGAATCAGGTGTGTTGAAACAGGGAAACATCTAAAACATGCAGGATAGTGGCCCTCGAGGCCTGGAGCTTGACACCCCTGCTCTATGGCAAGAAAATAAGGTACTGTATATAATCACCACATGTCCCCAGTGCTTCCAGCTGCTTGACCTGCAGACTCCACAGTACCAGCCTCACTGTGTTGGATTATTTACGGTATTAGGCAACCCAAAATGGTGCCCGCTGCTCTGCCAGCTATTGGCTGGTAGATGTAAACAAAATGCCAACGTCGTGCTCGTCAAAATTAATATTTTATATTTTACTTCAAATATAATTTTTAAAGGAAATGCTCTATTTTCATTCTACAACCCTCTAAACACCAAGTGGAGGCATTATTTTGTTATAAATATTACTTTTTATGAAAATATTCCATATACCACCTTTAACTTTATATCTTTCCATAGAAGTAACGACTGGCCCAAATCCATCAGTGTTAGTTTGTGTCTCTTTCCTGCCAGCTCAGACTCCAGTCAGCTGAGGCACAAGGTCGCCCTTCCTGGTTCTGCTAAAGGTTTCTCCCAGTTAAAGGGAGTCGTTGCGTTCCACTGTCGCCTCGTGCTGTTCAGGATAAGCGACTGTGTTGAACTGATGATTCAATACAATCAGCTGGTTCTTTAGATAATAAACTTTTAGCTAATTGGGTTTATATTTCTGTAAAGTGCTTTGAAATGACCTTTGAGGTAAACTGGCGCTTTCTAAAAAATTGAATTCTTAACATGTTGCTGAAATGACTTAACACTTTTTAAATCTTACCACAATTTTCATTTATATATAGAGATCTAAACACGGTTAACACGGTGACACAGTTTAAGTAAGAGATGAAACAACTTACAGTTTGTCACCCATTTGCAGAAATATTCTTGTAACGTAAGACTGCGTGTTGGATGAGACAAATTTAGAACCAAAAACTAGATAAACTTCATTTGAATTGGATAAAAGGGTTTTGTGTCTTTCACATAAAAACATTCCAGGACCAGCAGAATCCAGTCCACTCCACCAAAGCCCAGAAACTTTGTTGTGGCCATGCAGCTGATTGGAAGTCACTGTGAATTAGTTTATACAGCTTAAGCTGGACATCTCCAGGGCCTTATTATAAGCCTCATTCTGCAGCCGCTGGGTCTCTTACGTCTGAGTGTCCAAAAGAAGCTGGAGGACCCACTTCATTAGAAGCAGCCAGGAACACATTCCTCCTCCGCTTGGCCCGTCTGGAGCTGAATAAAATCTTTGTAAAGTAAAGAATCGTACAGAAGTGTCCGCCTACCTCAAATCCATCACAATCATGGGCCAAAATCTCAGTGTAGTTTCAGATTCGGCTTTAATCCCAAACAGAACCACACCTTTATCTCATAATTACCCCAAAAGGAAACACGCAGAGACGGAGACTGTTTGAGTAAGATTTAAAGAAGCAGCATGGCGAGCGGCCGCCTGACTGCCATCCAGATGCTGAAAGAACTGAAGTCAAGCTAACGTAGACATTCTCAAGTGAATGCTGATTTCTAAGAAATCCAGAAATCCACATACTGGGGTCAAATGGATTGGAATAATAAGAAAACACGTCTTAATCTGTTGAATGATAAACATTTAGAACATAATTAATTAGCAAGGGAGCAGAAGTTAGCTTAAACAACAGACTGCTTTTATTAACAAAACCCCAAAATATCTGAATGAGAGACGTAAACTGAGACTCAAATGGGAACAATAACACGTGAACTACGGTACTTCAAAGCCTTCCTTTAAATTTGCTAAATTGCTACTAGCAGCAACACAAGTTATAAAAAAGAACATTCCAAAATAATGAAAAACATACAATTTTCTCAACAAATGGAATTAGTTTGGAGACTGAAAGTAGAAATATCCCAAAACATTTAGCTGAAGTTAAACATTTAAAGTAAAACCATGTTTATTTAAATGTTAACATTGAGAATACATTTATCTGAAAAGCAGATAAATCACAAGCTGGAATGTGAGGATACATTTTTAATGGAGTTAAATTAATCAATTATTTGTGAAAACAAAGAAAAGTTCAAAAAGGCAATCATGTGACTATGAGCCAGTCATGTGACTGAGAACCACAAAGAGCTACTGAATGAGTAACTTAAAACTACACAAAAGTGTTATTACAGCTCAATTAACCCTTTAACCAACTGAATTATAACAGCAAATTTTTGTTGTTTTTATTTCCCATCTTACTCCTTTTTATTTACAATACGTTTAGAGGCTTGTAAATTAGTTGTATTTGGAGGGCGGAGCTGGTTCAATTCTGCTCCTTCGGCTGATTAAAGTGTTAAACATCTTTTTATGGTAGAAGCTCGTGTTCGGAACTGGTTTCTGAAACAAACGAGGACAAATAACTGAAACAATGTCAAAAACACATATGCTTTTATTTCAAACTGCTGCAACAGGGGCACTAAAAACAAACTCCAGAAATACACACAGCCCCCACCCAGTTGATAGAAAATATTCTAAAAGTCATGAATATGATGAAAGCACAGATTACATGTGATGGACGAAATGCTTTAGAACAGCGTTAGGTAACTTTTGCCCAGCCAAAAGAGGAAAATAAATGAAAAAAAGAACACTTATTATTAGATAAGAGCACAGTTTGGTGCTGCAACCCTTCAAACAAAACTAAATAAAACATTTCATGAACTTTCAACAATAAATAGAGAAGAAACATTAACCTCACCGCTTTAACTGTGGCATTCAGAGGCTGCTGGGTGAGAGAGACATTTCCCAAGAAAAGTGGTACAAACACGCCTCACCACATGCCTGTACAGTTACTGTCTCACACACGCGCGCGCACACACACACACACACACACAGAAAATGCTGTGGTATATCGATTACTGAGACTGACCTCACAACATATTGATAAACTGACAGTGCAAATATTCAGACGGCTGCAAGAAAAAAAATTCAAATAAGAGTGAAGATGATCCGCCATCGTGGCATCTATAATTTCTTTCATTATTATTTTGGGATTAAGGTTGAATTAAACTCCAGAGAAGTAGATAGTGAAATGAATCATATTGTGATTAAGATCTTTAAAATACCTTTAACAACGTTTTTTTAAAATGTGATTTTTTTTAACTTCTTTTTTAACCTTCATCAGCCACATTAAAAAAACTAAAATAATTAGATTTGAACGACATAAAAACACTCTGGGGCGCCATTTTTACAAACATGAATGTGGATCTAGAACTTGAGAACAAAAAGCAGAAGCCAAAAAATAAAACGTGATTGTGGTCACTCTGAAAAGGCATCAGTTTGGACTGGTGGCACTAAGTTTGGACATTTACGTAGACACGAGTCAATCCAGTCAACCAACTACAGTGCATTATATAAAAGGTGGTTCTGATGACGACTTCTGTCCTCCTGTGGTAGGGCGGGTCCCGTAACCCTGGTCCGCTACACCTGTTCGATGCTCGTTTTTGTGATTTCTCTCAGGGGAAAGAAAAAAAAAAGGCAGAAAAGCCTGAAAGATGAAGATTAAAGAGATACGGTCTCTCTTTTTCTCTGAGTTTCTCATCCTGCGAGGCTAAGTCGAGTGTTTTTAATGGATGGCGCCCAGGTTTTTGTTGTACCTCACAATCCCTCTAGGTTTGAGTTCTCAGAGACTAGGAAGCAGCATCCTGAGGGAATCCAGTCCGAGTTCGGAAAGATGCTGCTTGTGTCTGTTAACTGGACAAAAAGGTACAGAGTCTCTGCTCCTGCGGCTTGAATTCCGTCTCTGCTTCACCACTCTGCATCCCCGATGGCTTTGGAAAAGACGTAATCTCTTCCATTAAGATTCATAATCCCATCCTTCAGATGGAATTTCCATTTGTTCTTACTTCTGTGAATCTGGGGAACGAGGAGGAGGAAATGAGTGTTTGAGATGTTAAGCACAGATGGACAGTTTCACCGTCTCAAATCTCCCCGACCCAGCCACACAGGGGAATCAGCCAATCACAGTAAACTAGCCTTGACCCTGTGCAGCAACAGAAGTTCCCACTCAGAGTAAATCATCTCCTACCTTGTCATACTGGCACACCACTACATTCTCCGTATCGAACAGCGCGCCTCCGTCATCGTCGCTGACATCATCCCCACTGTTCAGCGGCTCCTGACCACAAAATCAAACTTTACGTTAAAGACGTTCTCGGATCGAAACTCACCCTCAAACCAACGAGCCCTGGATGTGTCCTGCAGATCTCACCTCTTCCACCTGGCCATCCTCTCCACCCTCCTTATCTTTCTCCTCCTCATCATCTTCATCGTACTCTTCCTCCTCGTCCTCATCCTCATCTGAGGAGGTGTCTCCAGCTCCGTCCACCTGGAGCATCATGGGAGGCTGCTGGGCCTGAGGCTGAGCCTGCTGCTGGGCCTGAGGCTGTGCTGGAGCCTGTGGTGCTGCAGCAGTCTGGGTCTGCTGAACCTGCTGGACCTGAGCTGCAGCTCCTCCACCTGCCACCGCTCCTGCTGCCTGGCCGGGCTGCGACACCATGGCTGCTGCCTGCATCACCTGATGGGATCAGACCCAGAGAGTAAAACAACGTGACCCCGATGAGTGTCTGAAAGCACACCTGAAAACCAAAACTGGACACTTCTGGGACATGGGAGTTCTGACCTGTGCGTTGCCTTGGACTTTGTTTCCTGAAGCTAAGACAATCTGCTGTGGCTGTATGATGACTCCTGTTTGCTGGGGCAGACCTCCCTGCAGAGGAGCCAAGACCTGAACACAAATCAAATCCAAAACATGCACGTTATTAAAAGAGAAGGAGACAGAGCAGGCCCGACACATCTGTGTGTGTGTGTGTGATACCTGCTGGATGACGGGCGCCTGCACGCCACCAGACTGCATCTGCTGCTGCAACACGATGGGCTGCTGAGACTGCTGGATGATGTACTGCGTCCCATTAGGAGCTCGCACCACCTGCAGGATCTGACCTGAGTCAGCAGAATCAAAACGTGCAGAATGATCTAAACATTATCTGAAGCATGAATGTGGATGTTCTGATGTGTTAAGTTCCAGTGCAGGACTGAACATGTGTGAGGGATTTACCCTGGGGTGTGAGGAGCTGCTGGTATGGGGTGACCCCTGTAGGTAAAGCCAGAGTAGCTGCGGTTGCTGCTGCACTCTGAAGGGGGAACATGGAACAAACACACATCAGTCATGTTGTTCCAAAGCATGATACTATTTATCTTACCCAAACTGTTCAAACTCACGTTAAACCTGACAGACTTCAAGGTACAAAGAGACTAATTGTGCTGTTTAAGGATAAATAAAGCTCCTCAACCAGCTGGAAGCCTCCACCATGACCAACATGTTAACAGACATGTTGAGGAAACCGAGGGAGCGTGTTTACCTAAAGGGCATTAAACACAGATGAACATCTTCTACTTACCATCCCAGTAGCACTCATGTGCTGCAGAATCTTAGGATCCGGAACAATGACTTGCTGCTGGGGTGCTGCAGAGACAACATACCATCAACACCAGAACTAATACTCACCCTAAAAACCAGCATGTTTAACCATCACAGCAATAAGAATATTTAGACTCTTATGTTTGTTTCTGATGGTGCATGAGCGTCTTGACGCACCTTGCTGTTGCTGAGAGGGCAGGATGACTTGCTGGGGTTGTGCTGGCTGCGTCACCTGTTGCGGGACATGCTGAACCTGCTGCTGCACAGCCTGCAGAGCCGCCTGCTCATCAGAGTGGAAGCCCTCCACTGCCTTGGACTGCAACAGTTTGTTCTCCCAAAGCTGTGTCATCAAACAGAGACAACAGACAGGATTTTTGGTTAGAGAATGATTCACGGCCACATCAAGTTCCTTTGCACCCACAGGCTTTAGGAACAAGCCTCCACGTGATGTTTACCGTTTTCAGCTCGTGAAGAACCTGCTCGTCCACCCCCTCATCCAGGAACAGCTCCCGTACTTCATTGATTACATCCTCGATCACACTCCGATATACTTTAGGCTATGAAAAGGAGGCAAACGTGGCAGAAAGGAAAATGTCTTAATTAGAGAATTTGATACAGAAGAACTTATTTAGCTGCTGAATTAAACAAGCTTAATGTTTACCAGCTGGGTTTTACTTTTTGGCTGCGGTGTTCTGAAATGTTTTTCATCATTTCATGAGTTAATAATGGTGTTTCAGGTTGCCAGACATAAAACATATTGACAAAACCATGTTGGAAATAACTATCTGGTCTGTTTGTCCCTGCCAGGTGAGCCGTAATGTGATTAAAGTGTTAAAATCTATCGCCTGGGTGTCACTTATAGGCAACTGAAGTCCAATATAATCCTTAAAACTGAGCTACAGCGTTTACTGCTAATCCATAAACCCGCCTGTAAACAATAGAAGCAGAATGGAGACCAGACGAGACCAAACGCTGTGGACCTGCATCCAGACCACCGCGCTACGCTCGCTGTCCTGCCCGACGTCTGCAGCGGACATTCGGTCTCTCCTTCCTCCCTCACGGCCCGTCGGTCCCTCCACTATTTAAAGCACAGTGTGGTGTTTATATGTGGAGACGGTGACGTAGCGTCGTGTAGCACCGTCCCATCTCGGCAGTCTATATTAGACAGCCAATATGGCGGTATAAAACCGAGCAGCGGGAAGGAGGAGGGCCAGAACCGAGCGAGACGGGAGACGAGGAAGCCATTTTACAGCAGAAAGCTGCCGCGCGCATGGAGCCGTTACTGGCAGCGACATGAGACCAAATGACAAGGAGTTCAGTCTTTATCAGGAGTTTTCACTACATTTTTTTGGCTTTGGGGAAAAAGGACAATATTTAATATATCATGGGTAAAATATGTGGCTTGTGGCGGCTCTGCTGGCCCCCGTGGTCGTGGAATGGTGGACAATGATGAGGCAGCTGACGGAACGTTAAAGGCTTTCGACTAATGTCACTTTAATATCAGATAATTAAAACTAAATCCGCTCGTACTGAATGTTGACTATGTGCTTTGGGTACATTTGTACTTTTAAGAATTGTGCAGTATTATCTAAAAAGCTACTATATTCACCTTTTAATAAACGTTACACATTCAAAAACTGACTTTTCCTTCAGCGATAGTATAAATAACAAAAACCGAGTCCTACTTTTCAAAATAATTAAGTCATAGAAGTTTAATAACCTCAAGAACTCCACTGTACAACCTATCGATCAACTAATAAACCTTCGAACTGATAGAAAGCCAATTATTAAGTTTCAAATTTACACCGTTTTCACATCTTAAGTTGCTCCTGCAGTTTCATATGAAGCATCGTTTCGAAAATTGAAAATAAAATAAAGTATTTCCTTTTAATTGCCTTAATAGTTGATTAAAGCTCATTTATCTGACAGCTGTAAATAAAACCAGCTCGTCCACATCTTTCCTTCAACTTTACCCCATTTTTCCCTACTGACAGTCCGTAGAGATTGATCCTTACCACTGGGTTCGAGTTAGCCGAGCTCGCCATTATACGCGTAGTGTATGAACCTAGGCGAGAGACAGAGCCAAAAAAATTACGAAAAAAATGACTTAAAACAACTGGGAACGGTAGTTTAAAACAGCCGGCATAACTTTTGTAAATAAAACACAGTTTTTACGGTCTTATTTACAATTCCGGGCTGCGACTCCCCAGCCGTCCTCCTCTCGTCGTTGTCCTGCTTTATATACTGAGCGATGGAGCTGCGAGTGCGCGAGACATAGGGCAGGGTCAAGTGGCACATATCGCGAGATTCAGTGCTGATTGTGACGACTATGGTGATGGTGACAACTAATCAAAGCAGGGGCTGCTGGGAAGTGAAGTTTCAGTGTGGTAAGAGGTAAATTCAGGCTGACAGGTGCGTGTGAACCGGTTAACTGAGTCAGACTAACTTCTAATAATAACTCCCAATTTTGTATAAACAGTCAAGCAACCTGCAGCGATGTTTCAAATACAATACTTTTTTCATACTTTTAATCTTGTAAACATTTTGTATTATACTAATAAAATATTAGTCTTATAATTCAGCAAAAATAACACCTCAAATTAAATGTTTTGTTTGATTAATTAGGACAAAATGTAATGACCTATTGTACAAAGTTCTAAGAAATAGATGAAGATATATATTTTGACTTTCAGGAAATGTGAGATAACAAAAGCAAACATAAAAAATAATTAATGCTAGCATCATAAGGGTTGTGTCAACAGCTTACATGATGTTTATCCCAAATAACCTTTCACCTGTTTAAAAAATTATTTGTCAGTAATCTTTTTTTAGGTGGTGTTCAGTTTTTATGCAGTAACAGGATGCAGCCACCAGAGAGCAATCACACCTCACAATAGCAGAACGACCTCCTTTCCAATTCTTTTCCATTCATAGTTTTTTAGAATCCAATTGTTTTACATTTTATTCAATAAAACAAGATAAAAATTGTTGGATTAAATTGTGCACATGTTTTTGACACAGAACACACCAGGGAGATTTTTTTTTACCCCAGAAAGCTTTCCAATAAATTCGAACAGACAAAAGAACATAACCTCCACTTCTGTCTCCATGGAAACTTGCTGTGCTGGTCATTCTGTGGATATGGATGATATATACTGGGAAGCATCTAACACTTCAGTGTGGCTTCTTTAAAACAGGATCGATTACTTTCTGTAAATGAATCTGACACTGATAAAACTTGACCACAATTTCAAACTGATTAGTACAACAAAGTGAAACAGGAGTCACTTTGACTTATCTGTGCCTGTAAACGTTTGGGATGTGATTAAACACAAAAAAGCAAAGCCGCTGCATCATTATCTTCTAGACTCTGTAACGAAGTAGAATAATGCCCTCTAAAGATCTAGAGAAAGCACACTTTTTCCTCGTCTCCCCTCCTCCTCCATCTCTTTGCTATAGTTGCATAGCAACAGAGGAGCTGCTGGCTCCAGTTGTGTTGTGGTGGGAACGTGCTGCACAGTGGCTCAAGATTAAGCCGGTCTCTACTTCAATTATGAATGGGCTTCCACAGCCACACAGCTCCAAAATGGCACCACTCGGACTGATGAGGAACTCTTTGGTACACTGTTTAAACTAACTCTTTTATTTTTATTTCTCTCCCTGAGGGGGGTCTGAGCTCGACTTTAATCAGATATATTGAACTTAAATGAATAATTAACTGGCAGAGGAGGCAAAGCTATGATAAGACCCCTGTTGATGGGAATATGGGAGGTTAATGATTGGGGTCAAGCTTAAGAGCAAATTAAAGAGTTCTCCAGTCTCACAAAGCCAGAGCTGTACCAGTATATGTAGCTACTGAAGTGGTGAGAAAGGGTGCTATGCTTTCTTGTAATCCTTAAGTGAATTAAACTTCAGACTTATTAGGGGAAATTGGTTAAATCAAAGGAAATACATTCAGTACCAGTGTCACTTCACAAGGTCTCGTCCCCAGTATCCCAAATATGGCCTTGTCCTTTAGTTCATGTTTTCAAGCAATAAAAAAACAGCCAAAATTCTTCTCTGCAACTTGTATTTTTTATTATTGCAACCAACTGGAAGACAATACATCACATAAACATCATTGTAGTTTCTCAGAAAATGGAAAACAAAATAAAACAACATTTATATATCTTTTTTTTTTTGTCACGGTATTGGACAACGTTGATATTTACATGTAGTGATGAAATAGGTCTTGAAATCATTCTTTGGCAACATGATTGCACAATAAAGAGAAAACTGAACACTTATTGGAAAACAAACAAATGATAAAGTCAAATCAAATTCAAAAGAAATAATAAAAAAAAAAACCCAACAACACCTTGGTGTTCTCTGCATCACATCTCACAGAGCCATAACAGCTTCACGTTTTGACATCTCTAACCTATGGCTTTCTGATATTCAGCTCAAGACAGTCCACGAAAAATAATGGCGGTAAATGCAGGTAAATGTGTCAGAGAGAGGAAAAAAGTTTGGCAAAAAAAGAATAAATAAAAGACTGGCAATGCTTTTTGTCTTTTATCCGTCTTTGTTTGGCAGGTTTTACTTGTTTTCGGGGGTTTCCAGGCAGTGACATGTTCATTTTACTTGATTTCTACGGGTGTACTTGATTTAAAGTCTTTCCTGGATTCAGAGGCCGAGAATTGATCTTTACTGCATGTCACTGAGTGAGTCACAGAAAAACCAAAAAAAACAAACCAGATGGTTGCTAAAGCAACACCCTCCTCCCTCGACATGCTAACTGAACACGTTACTCGTCACAGCAACAGTGGACCGTTACATCAAAAACACAGCAGGGGGCTCGACCCGAGCAGCAGGAGCACTCAGACGGTTATGAGACGGATGGGGACGCCGGCAGCGTCCCCTCTTACCCTTTCTCTATATATTGGCAGGCGTGGATACGGGCGCAGGATGCAAAGCTGGTGATGCATGCTACAGGTGGCGATGGGACATGCGTTTGTTTTCTCACAGCATCTATGTATCTATTTCACTCACTATTACCCTTGTTATGTCATTGTTAGCATGACCCAAAATAGCAAACACTGACTTTGTGAGCAGCTAACCTTAAAAAAAAAAAAAAAAAAAAAAACGTCATCTGATCACCAGATTGGGCTCCTGCTGGATTTGACCTCTAAGACAGTAAAATCAAAGGTTTAAAGATCCTGTTTGCCCTCCAAACAAACCGTTTCTCAAGTCACAAGACTCGTTCAGGACAAATACAAAGTTTTCCATGTCCAACTGATTTGTACACGTAACACGGAATGGCATCGGTGAAGAGTAACGACACGTCGACGTTTCCACGCTGGAGAAAATCAAATAAAAATACTGTTATAAATAAAAGACATGTGATGCTCTGTCACAACAACAGAGACGCTGAGGGCAGGCACAACGTTAAAGGGTGTGTGCATGTTCCTCGACACACGGATTTACACAGACGTGTTCTGGAGCAACACGGGGGTTAACACTGAACATTGAACATAAAAAAAAAAAAAAAACACTGTACAGGCAGAAGAAACGGACACCCACCCTCCCACACACACTGAGAGGTCATTCTGCTGGCTGGCCTGCAAACTGTAGCCTAAACCCGAAGCCTACGGGAGGGTGGGCGGGGCATCTAATTGCAGAGTTCTTTCCCACATTCCTCCCTGAACACGTGTCTTTGAAAGCCCAAAAAAAACCAAAAAACAAACAAAATTTATTTTTTTTAAAAGAATTAAAACTCCATTATAATCACGTGTATAAGAATTGGCGGAAAAACGTTTTCTTTTGTCTTTTTTTTTGCCTTTCCTCTAGGATCAACGTTTATATGAAAATAAGTCATGCTTCATGCTAAATACATCGTTTATCTTACATGATCTTTGAATAAAAAAGATTTGCTTTTTATCTTATTTACAAGCACCCATGCAATATAACTGAGAAAGTCCTGCAGGTCAAATTGCTTCAATTAAGAAAAAAAAAAGGAAAAAAAAATAAAATAAAATATTTTCTAACCTTTTTACAGAGTTGTCCACAACGGGACAAATTGCTTATATCTTTATGAGGGTAAACAGACACGAACAGAAATCGCAACCCACAGTTCATGTACGAACAGGAAGGTGTGGCAGCTACCGGTGGCTCTGATATCTAAACCAGGTGTGTATGGACAGAGGTACTCCGGAAGGTTCGGGGACGTTTACATTATGCAACAACAAACACAAAATGAAGGAGATATTGCCTCAAACCCGGCACACACTATCTGTCTCTATGGTGATAAAACATGACCTTTTTTTTTTTTGTTTTAATATATTTCTTCTTAAATACTATGAGTACTCTGGAAATAAAACCATGTTTTTACCCATGATGCTTTTCCTCTAAGTGGCGTAAAATAATCTGAGGTGCATGAGAAAACATCACATTGGGTTTGACATTTATTTGACACTCTCTCTTTACTACTATGCCTTCTCTTTATGTTTTCTTTTTTTTTTCCCCTCCCCGTCAGCTGTCACGTCAGCTACATGAAGCAACCTGGTCGCGTATCTTTGGCACAGTCTCACGTTTGTGCTCGTGGGTTGTAAAGTAAGGAGAGTGATGCTCGCTAAGTCTCCCCGCCGCGTTTGCTGGCATCACTGCGAGATTGCTACAGATTCAACATGGTAAAACACGAAAAAAAAAAAACAGGTAAGACAAACAGCCGTCCTCTGTCTCTGTGCGCTGCGCTCCTTCCCCGTGTGACTCGGTTTTTGCCGTTTTTAGCTTGTCCAAATTAGAGACAAAACATGCTTTTTTATGGCTTTCATCCCCTTTTTAAACAAGAAAAACAACATAGACACATGATAAAATACCCATCGATGTTAGTGTTACTGAACATGTAGGAAAACATAGATTTTTGATATTGCCACAAATAAGTAGGATTCACCTAATGCCCTGCAGATAGATAGAGGGAGATGAAAGAGTCCGTTGAGACTAATGCTGTATTAATATTACCTGTTGATCTATTTGTGTGTGTGCGTCTGTGTTCGTGTGTGTGCGCGTTTTCAGCTGTCTGCGTGCGTTGATTTGTTCTGTATGTGTCTTAGTTTCTCAGAGCCTCTTTGGGCTCCTTCTGGCCCTTGGCGGCGCGGTTTGTGATGTTGTTGAGGCAGGCTCGGACCCCGGCCAGGTGGAGCAGCGACCCCGCCGCCTCCTTCATCTCCTCGTCGTCGCTCTCCGGAGGCTTCTCCACCGCACGCCGCTTCTTCAGGGGGAGCGTGTCGCTAATCCCCCTCGCTCGGCTTTTGGTCCAGGGCAAGCTGCTGCCCGGCAAACTCCCGGCCCCTGCCCCCGAGCTGCGTCTCTGTCCGCGCAGGGGCTGCTGGGAGATATAAGCGGCGGCGGCAGTGGCGATGTGAGAATCCAGCGGGATCTCCCGGGGCTCGGGTTTGACGTCCGACTGGATCTCCACGGCGATGATGTCGTCGTCGTCGTCCAGGGAGGAGGAAGGGGTGGCGACCTCGGAAGGGGACAGCCTGCTGGGGGACTTGGCGGTGCTGTAAGTGTGGTCATCCTGGAGGTCCTCGCCACAGGGTGGAGGAGAGTAGCTGGATGGGCTGTCATGTCCTCGGCTTAGATAATCTCCTAGGGATGATCTGTATGAAACAAGGACACAGAACAGGAGAGAATGTTACTCCTGCTGTCACGCTGCCAGCCAGGTGGTCTGACTTCCTGCCTGCGTGAGCCTCATTCCTCTGAAGCTGCTCCAGTTTGCTCTGCGTTTGGCAAGAAAGCAGAAAAAGTTCAGGCGATAATCTATCACTCTCAAATAGCCTCAAGTGAACATCCCTCAAGTCAGATAAAACCCTCTTAAAAAAAGAGTCAGCTTTCCTTTTAGAAAGGAGAACTCATTGTCAGATTGCCACCTTTGCATATTTTACATGACACAAAGCATTCTGGGCAGATCTCACTCTGTGTGAGGCTCAGAAACCAGCTCAGCACAAAAACAACCCTCCAAACTGGGTTATTTATCCCCGTCCGTTACACCGTACACTGTATCAGACTGTGTTATCCTGCAACATGTCTTTTGCTCTATTAGTCATGGGACTCTTTTTGCATAAAGCATTAAAGGACAGGGGGCATCCTGACAAGCCATAAATCAGCAGGAGCTTCAGCAGCATGCCCCGTCCCCCCAGACACTCTCTCCTTCAGAATCAGAGGGTTAGCATATTAATATCTCATAAGAAAAACATGCAACCCTTACAGTGATCAAATATTCACTGCATACCTTCAGTGAGCCTTTGGGTATGTTTAATTCATTACACCGTGCCGACTATTATACTCTTATGCTCTTATGATGGATGTGCATGTCCGTGCATGCTGCAAATGTTCTTTGAATCACGAGGCCTCTAATAAACCTGTTTGTATGTGAGAGACCGTTCTATAAACACACCTGGATGAAATGTTCCGCGCGGCGTGGAGCGTGTACATGCCTGACTTTGTGAAGACAATAAGGACGTAACCATGTAAACTACGAGTGGAAACTGTTGGCGCCTCAGCTGTTCAGTGCAGTTTGTTGTTCTTTTTGTGGGTTGAGGCGTGTCTGGGAGGGGATGTGTTAGTGCAGGACAAGTCCTGGCAGACATTCATCATGTGATCGGGAGCAAAGTTCACCCACCTTATGGCCGAGGTTCTGCTCCCCACGGGGCTCACAGGGAGGGGTCTGATAACTGGGAAAAGGGCCTGGCTCCTGACACGGGCGCCATTTTGGATCACTCCACGAGGAACTAGAAAGACACAGCACACATCAAATTAACGAACACACAGAGACAGATCCTCCCAACATGCAACACACATCAAGAAGAAGAGCTGCTGCGACCTGACTGGACCTCGACGAGACAGCGGGCGTGAGCGGCTCGATGTGAATTCACTGACCATCCACGAAGGCCAGCAGGGCAATATTGATGAGCAAGTTGAGGTTAAATTGAGCGGGAAAGCGTCATAAATGAGTTAAGACCGATGTGATTCATTCAATTACAAACGACCGCTGGGCTCGTCCGTCTGATGCTGCGGGCTGAACAGCAGCAGCTGGACCTAAAAGGACTCAGAAGATTTTACACATTTATTTCATTTATAAAGCAGATTAAAGTGACTCCTCGTCTGGATCGTTGGAACTACACGGTTTTATTTGAATCGCTCAGGTATAACAGCTTTAAACAAGAGTTACCAAAACTGTTACCTGGTATTCAATAAGGAAATAAAAATAAAAGGCTACAGTTTAAATTAAAGGTGAATCTTTGCCACACGTGGAACTCGGATTAAGTCAGGAATGAGTCTGAGCCACAACGACACAAAACTTTTGATCTATATCAGGAAGATGTTAGCCATTTGAACCAGAATTTACTTCTTCATCTTTTTATTTTTTCAGATTAATCGATGGTGAATCCTTGAGATATACTGAACAAAAATATAAACGCAACACTTTTTGTTGGCTACCATTTTTTATGAGATGAACTCAAAGATCTAAAACACTTTCCACATACACAAAATAACGTCTGTCTGTCTATCTATCTCAAATATTGATCAAAAATCTGTCTAACTCTGTATTATGGTGCATTCACACCGGCCACTTTGTCAACGTCAAGCAACGCTGATAATGCTCCAAATTTGACGTTTGAAGTTGAAGCTCATAACGCCTGCCAGTCAGAGCGCATAGGCGTTAAAGCTCATAAAGCCTGACCAAAAAAGAGCGCGAAGGCGGGGCTTCCTTTGTTATGGGATGTTCGGAGCTATTGCGGATCATATTGAGACAGTGGCTTGGATTTATTTACTTCATAGATCTAGACAACGTCGACGTCGGGTGCATCAGCGCCGTTTGTGGATACACCCCATTCTTCAGATGCGTTCGGAGTTTGGTGAGTTTAACCATTTGCTCCAGGAGCTACGTTTGGATGAGGTTAATTTATCTTCCACTTTGGCTGATCCCGCTTCTTTCCGGCTACGTGCTGTGACGTCTTACGTCACCACGATGAGACGCTCTGATTGGTTGACATGCCGCTTCAAGAGCGTTATCAACGTCAAAAGTTCAGCTAGCTGAACTTTGAGCTTTTCAAGCGTCAACGCCTGAAACGCTAGAAAAGCTTGAAAAGTTGCCGCTCATAATGCTCACAAAGCACCGCAGAGCCGTTGACATCTGTCTGACGCCCGTCCACCATAGACTTTACATATAAACTTGCCGCTTATGAAGTTGATGGTTGGGCCGGTGTGAATGCAACATTAGTGACCACTTCGCTTTGCAGAGATAATCAACCCCACCTCACAGGTGTGTCACATCAAGATGCTGATTAGACAGCATGATTATTGCACAGGTGTGTCTTAGACTGGCCACAATAAAAGGACACTCTGAAATGTTCAGTTGTTTTACTGGGGGAGTGGGGGGGTGGGGGTGGGGGGGTCTGGGGACCCCAGAAAACCAGTCAGTGGCTGTGTCCAAATTCAGGGTCTACATACTACTGAGAGTCCCTCCTAACGGGTCTAATGAGGACGGGTCCCTCAAGAGCGCAAAAATCGGAAGTTGGTGTCTTGTGAATTTGGACGCTTCTACCCTTCCTTCTGTTCTCGCCCTAATGGTGCGTTCACACCGGCCGCTTTGTCAACGTCAGGCAACTTTCATAACGCTCCAAGTTTGACGCTTGAAAGTTGAAGCTCATAACGCCTGCCAGTCAGAGTGCGTAGGCGTTGAAGCTTGTAACGCCTGACTGTTAAAAAGAGCGCGTAGGCGGGGCTTCCTTTGTTATCGGATGTTCTGAGCTATGGCGGATCATATAGAGAGAGTGGCTTGGCTTTATTTACTCTGTTTGTGGATACACCCCATTCTTCAGATGCGTTCTGAGTTTGAGGAGTTAAACCATTTGCTCCAGGAGCTACATATGGATGAGGTTTACTTCCAGCGCTACTTCCGTCTGTCCCGAGCCCTGTTTGAAGACTTCCTGCTTCATTCAAGTACATCACTACGATGAAACGCTCTGATTGGTTGACATGCCGCTTCAAGAGTGTCAAAAGTTCAGCTAGCTGAACTTCTGCGTTGCTCGCGTTTCAAACTTCAACGCCTGAAACGCTTGAAAAGTTGACACTGCTAACGCTCACAAAGCAACGCAGAGACTCTGACGCTCCTCTGACGGACTCCACCACTTGAATGTAAACTTGACGCTTCTGACGTTGACGGTTGGGCCGGTGTGAACACACCATAAAACCCTCTGCGCATGTCCGGTCACCTAGCAACTGTGACAATGCTAAACAAAAGCAGTGAATATGGAGTGTGAACGAGGTGTCCTCCTTCTCATGTTTATTCTGCAATTACTTATTAGAATGTTGTTCTGTGTTCTGTAAATAGTTTTATTTCAGTATATTATTATATTATATTACACGTCATTAAACAACTCTGATTATATAAAGTTCATTTTCTTGTTAATAAACGATCCATTTACTATAAAAAATAAGGGAAATAAAAAGTAAACACAGTGAATTATGAGAAGTATTTATATCAATCAGTTTATTCCGAAGAAGTTTATAACAAAAACTTGATGAGAGCTCTTCATTCGTGTCCTCCTCTTCCTCACTGCTGCTGGCTGAGTAAAGGATTTATAAATAGATTTATTCTTATACCTCCACCCCACAGTGAGGTTTTTGCTCCGGAGCTTGATAAAGGTGTTTTTCTGTTTTTTCATCCCTAAAACATATTTGAAAAAGCTTAAATCACTAACAAGAAATTACCCGTGTGTGTAAATACTTCCACAGGAGGTACAAACGGGAACGTTTTTAGAGATGTAAACATACAATAAAAACATGCTTAACGCTAAAACCAAAGATCTAATTAGACCACCGCTGTAAGGATTTACTTTTTTTACTTAAATCTGAATCCAAACTCCTCTCCCGCTGCGCTACATCGCTTCGTCCATCATTGCTTTAATCTCTCTGCCGAAAAGAATTATGGGATAGGTAGAACGTGAAAGGATACACCAGACCCATCCTTAAAATTCGGGGGAAAATAGTACGCATTTCGAGGAAGTATTTGACGAATCCTTGGAATTTGGACAGTTCTCGTCACGGCAAAAATACGACCGTAGAAGAATGCAGACCCTGCGAATTGGACACAGCCACAATCTGGTGTGACCACCATTTGCCTCATACAGACCCCCCCCCCCAATAAAACAAAACTGAACATTTGTGAGTGGCCTTTTATTATGGCCAGTCTAATTATCTCCTCAAAGGAGAAGTGCTCACTGTTACAAATTTATACAGATTTTTGATCAATATTTATTTTAGATACAAGTTATTTTGTGTATGTAGAAAGTATTTTAGATCTTTGAGTTCATCTTATAAAGAATTGGAACAAAACCAAAAATGTTGCGTTTATATTTCCGTTTAGTTTATTTACAGGAATATTGTGAATGTTCAAAAGACAGAGTTGATTCCAGCAGCTTTGCCCCAAATTATTCCTACAATTCTCAATATTACACTATGAAAACAAATAGTCATTATATTTGTGCAAATCAAGTAATTAGCGACTCTAATTTTGAGTGTTTGTTTTTTTCTAAATGGCTGCAATTACTGAAATTTGCAGTAATAACCTGCCTAATAACAAGGAGCAGTTTAAGCTGTGGTGAAAAGCATCATTTCCTTTTTCCCTCCATCACTGGTGCTTAACTTGAAGGTGCAACAGTTCAGAGATGCACACATGTCCTTTAATTACACGTTTAAATTACGGTAACTGTCAGAGCTGAGAGTCCAAGCGA
>SSNP01000064.1:1135425-1220447 GCA_006937955.1 Pachypanchax playfairii
TGCAGACCCTGCGAATTGGACACAGCCACAATCTGGTGTGACCACCATTTGCCTCATACAGACCCCCCCCCCCCCTTCCCCAATGTATACAATGTATACTGAATGTCTACAGATTTTTTATCAATATTTGATAGATAGATAGATAGATAGATAGATAGATAGATAGATAGATAGATAGATAGATAGATAGATAGATAGATAGATAGATAGATAGATAGATAGATAGATAGATAGATAGATAGATAGATAGATACAAGTTATTTTGTGTATGTAGACAGTATTTTAGATCTTTGAGTTCATCTTAAAAAGAATTGGAACAAAAACAAAAGTGTTGCGTTTATATTTCCGTTTAGTTTATTTACAGGAATATTGTGAATGTTCAAAAGACAGAGTTGATTCCAGCAGCTTTGCCCCAAATTATTCCTACAATTCTCAATATTACACTATGAAAACAAATAGTCATTATATTTGTGCAAATCAAGTAATTAGCGACTCTAATTTTGAGTGTTTGTTTTTTTCTAAATGGCTGCAATTACTGAAATTTGCAGTAATAACCTGCCTAATAACAAGGAGCAGTTTAAGCTGTGGTGAAAAGCATCATTTCCTTTTTCCCTCCATTACTGGTGCTTAACTTGAAGGTGCAACAGTTCAGAGATGCACACATGTCCTTTAATTACACGTTTAAATTACGGTAACTGTCAGAGCTGAGAGTCCAAGCGACCTTTCAGGGACGAAGAATCGTAAATCGCTCCCGAGGGGAGGCGGGTTTCAATTTGGAAAACTGGTGCTTTGATCAAAACTCTAGTTACCTGCCAGATCTAAATAAAGTAAATAAACTAACTGAGCTGATCTACTGTAATAAATGTAAATGTTATTGTGGTTCAGTATCAGCAGACAGACAAGTTCCTCTTATGATATAAATCATCAGAAACTTCTTTAAAATTCAAGAAGTTAATCAAGGGAGCGGATTAATTTGATCACATTTTACAAACTGATGAATCAGTCTACTTGTAACTGAACCAGCAAAACCCTGGTGCTGCTTCTCATCCTGCTGGTTTGGTCGAGCGTCATGCCAACAGTTCAAAGATCCATGACTGAAGAAAACCCTACAGACGACCCGTATCAGAGAGAACTCCCACGAACACACAGATGGAACTGCTTGGAAATAAATCCGACATACACCTCTGAGTATCTCACTCGATAGCCGGCCTTGAAAATCTGCAGGTGCAGCCGAATATCAGGATTTATGCCTCTGAATCAATCGACTGCAGGTGGATGAAAAAATAAACAGCAAATATTCCAGGAGAAACGTGTCAGACTATTTCTCTTAGTGATGCACTGATTGTTTAAGTAGTTCAATCAGCTGATCTTCATCTTTACTGTGTTTACCAGGAGATCAGATTATTAAAATAATGATTAGGGATGTAACGATAACACTTATTTCAAAACCGATACGATACTGATACTTGGATCTGAGTACTTGCTGATACTTCTACCATACAAAAATACAACGAATTGGAGGACAGGTTTTATTTTCTTCTCTGCTTGTTATAACAAATGATGAATTAGATAAAAAATAATAATAAAAATGACCACAAAACTGAAATTTCAAGTGAAAAATAAAGATTTTCTGTGAAATGATTGCACTTTCCACATTTTAGGTATCAGTTCATGGTATCAGTTAACTAACCGATACAAGTACATTAGAATGGTATTGGCACCGATACCAGTAACAGTACCGGCGCATCCCTAATATTGATTCCTTTTTTCTTAGTAAACACGTTAACTCCTAGCATTGCGCTGCAAGATGGATTCTCGCGATATTTGGAGTTTTCCAAACCCATGAAAATCCGTCTTGTACTGCTCCATTGAAAACCGTCTATTTGGGTAAAAAAAATGTTCAAACCAATCATTGTGCTTTGGGGCGGGTGTTCAGGTGTGACAGACAAAGCAAAACAAACATGGCTGCTGGTGGATGTACGCATAAAAGCAGCTATTGAATCTGTTTTAGGACTAGAGACGATTTCTTCAATGAAAAATGAGCAAAGGTAAAAACTTTGTACATTTCTTGATGGTAAAGATGTGTTTTGCTTTTCTTTTTTCTTAGTGGTAACGATGTGTGTGTTTTTCTCCTGAATGGATTTGCAAGAGCTTGATTTACTGTGATTGGCTAAAGACAAGTCATCAAAGGCAGATACTTGCTGGCTCGTCCTCCAATCAGATTAAAATATTATATCAGATGTCCCTCCCTTTTATAGACGGTTTCAAATGGAGTGGTTCCACATGTATTTCCCCAACTCGACAAGAGGCGGGGCTACACATAGATCTGGCAGAGCCAGGTTAATTAACTCTTGGTGTCTTAATATGTTCTCGGCGTCAGAATCGGTCAAATCTTTACCAAATTTGAAAAATGCTTAGAAAAATAAAAGCGGCATCTATAGTTACGAGATTATACAGCAAAATCAGTAGAAAGAAATGAGGTAGAAATAAAAAAGGTTGAGTTTTCAGTATGTTTATATAGCTGGTGGCGAAAAAAAAACACAAAAAAATGTAACTAAACAGTCACAAACTCCAAATAAAAACTGTGTCAGGTTTTCCATCAAGGTCTGTTTGCTGTTGAAGAAGCAGAGAGAGGCAGAGCAGTGAGATGACCTCAGCGGATCAGGAGAACTTTATTCTCAGAGTCCTGACAATCTTAAATTGTCGGGAATCTGAGAAGAGAACAGAAGAGAACGTCTGAGCTCTTATTATTCAAAGCTGGCTGTTCACCACAGCCGTCCCAGCTCACTAAAACAGCTGTCATTCTCATCTCTTGGGTCAGTCTGTGTTTCGCAGACGATGACCTGCTGTTTGCTTTTGTCTGCCTCAGACGCATTTGTTAAGGTCCAAATGCCAGAACTCATGTATCAGAGCATCAATAAGCTGCAGCTCGGCCCGTTTCCTTCCAAATGTTAAATCTCAACTCAAACGCTAAATTTATGATTGATGTCGTGAGGAGAAATTTAATTCGTCCCTGAAGCCGCAAGCTCATTAAAATATACAAGTTGTCACTGATCCCCCCCCGCCCATAGAAAACAGACCCATATATTTGGTTTAACACACATGTACATGTACTAGATGAGTTCTGACAGTGTTCTTGGTGGTTCTGTGACAGTGGGTGTGTTTTGGAGCTTCTCTTCTGGCCCTCTGTGTCCACAGTAATCTTACTGACTACAGTTAGTGAGGTTCTGCCCTGGTACCACCAGCGCTGCTCTCCATAACCTTAGAAGTAAGTCCCTGGTCTGTTGTAATCTTGATCCCCTGCTGCATAGTTATATGCACAGTGTGTGTGTGTGTGTGCGTCCAGATTGACATGCACCCACCCTTCCTTCCCCACCTCTGGTTTCAATCGGGCTTTAGATTGCCATGGCAACCATTCCCCTAAACAACACGCCACCGAGTGGAGGATCGTGCATCAGAAGAGAAAGTGATAGAGAGAAAAAAGCAGGAAAGGAAATACCAGGCGCTGCCTGACACGGGCCCCGCGACAGCCTAAAGACAAGAACACTGTTTACTTTACGTGGACACACACACAAGTGTGTTTTGTTATCCTTATGGGGACCGTCCATTGACTTCCATTGATTTTAGTAACTAGATTTATACCTAACCCAAACCCTTTTACTAACCTTAACCATTACTGATCTATAACTAACCCTAAGACTAACTAAAACTCTATTCACACCATACCTATAAACCTAACCCCTAACCCTAAAAAGGGGAGTCCCCCCCATGGGGACCAGGCTTCGGTCCCCATAAGAACCCTCGGACCCCAGAAAGATAGTAAAAGTCAGGAAACTGGTCCTCAGGAGGTCAGAAATACAAACCCACACACACACACACACACACACACACACACACACCTGCCAGGTACAAGTACGGGCATCTCTCTTCTCTTTGCTGTTTAAATTTCATCTTAAACCTTTCTATTTGTTCATCTAATTCCAGCCTCTTGTTGACCCCCCCTCTCTGTATTGGTTGTGCTGTCAGTCTGTGTATAGCGGTGACTCATATCTCCAACTGAGTGTGCATGCTATCTCTGCAGGTAAAAAGCCTGGGACATATGCTGTGGAGCTGAGGCAACAAACTCAGCTGAGAGAGGCCAGGCGGCGCTCCAACAGCCTGTTCGAAGCTGCTGACATTGAGCATTGGTACGTTCTTTAAAAAAGGAAAAGAAGAACGAGGAGACAAGAGAAGGTGTTTGTATCTGCAGCAGCGTTTTTCTCCTTGTCTGGTTTTTTATTATTTTTTGCTTTGTGCAGTCAGCTGCTCCTTCGCCTCTCCTCACTACTCTTAAATAAGCTCCACGTGGCCCCGCAGGCTGCGTCCTCAGCAAGGCCGGCGGAGGAGCACCGAGCGCGCACAAGCAAGCGCTCACTCAGCTCACGCACACACGGAGCCCATCAGGTTCAGAGGTCACTCCCAGCAGACCCTGCGAATGCTTGAAAGCGGCCTCTCGCTCACATTGAACGGCCCCTCTCTTCCTGTTTGCCTGCTGTGTTAAACTGAGAACAGAGTCTGAGGGCAGGATGCATACTAATGCTGTCTGACTGACTGCCTGACTGACAGGCTGAATTGCTGGTGGGATGAAGTAGCTGGCAGTTTAACTGGACGGCTAACCGGCTTGTCTATCTGACACTCAGGCTGAGCATTTAAGCGGTCGGCTGACTGACGTGTGCTATAACTTGCAGAGAGGGAGACAAAATAAAAGCAGTACTTGATGACTGTAACTTAATAAGCTTTTTTTAACAGAGTGCATCCTTCTACATTTTCCTTCCTACATGCAAAAACTTCATGAATTACACATTTATTTGACCTTTTCTGTTTGGCGTTTTGGCTAAAAAAAAAGATTGTCAGAACATCGTCTTGCTTCTAAACTTTGAGGTTTGATGATGAAGTTTAACTGTAAATTAGAGAAAATGACATGAACATACAAGCAAAGCACTGCGTTACCAGCTGACACTCAAAGGGAACGAACAACCATGACCTCAGTACTCTGTGTGAGCTTTAAAGGTCCTATATCATGCAAAATCAACTGTTTGGAGCTTTTAACCATGTTGTGATGTTATTTCCTTATTTAAAAAAAACTCAGAGTGGTTTTAGGGTTAATTCGTGTATTTCTCAGTAATCCTCCTGCATCCTGCGCACTTAGCAGCTGCTCCACTCTCTCCTGGAAAAACAAATGACTTGTAACATAGTGATGTAACAATGTTACACCGGGAAGAGACCGACGTGTCTGCACCACCCTTACAGCTTAAATACGCACGCCCCCTTTTCACAGGTGTGAGCTGTTAAAGAGCTCATTCCATTAAAAACGTTTTTTCTGAGGTTTCTGTTGAATATTTTAGCTCCACAGGTGTTCTTACCTTCATAGTGGGTGTGAAAACAGGTCAACAACTTCTCTTTCAGTTTTAATCCCTCAAACTACGCAGGTGGTGATAACACCCGAGTTCTCCCAAGTCCGAACGGCCTGTATTTGTTTCATCACAACTCCTTTGTTTGTTAGTATTCATCAGCTCCCGCAGTTGAAACCACGCCTAGCATGCTGCTGGCTAAAAGCTGTAGCATAACGTAGCAAACAGGAAGAGAGTATGTGTGACGTTGCCATGTGCAGCGGGGCAGGAAACAGTATACCTTGCTCTCATAGGCTAGTTTGTTAGCCAATCTGAGTCCAGCAAATCCAAATAATAAATATGAACAAACTGCTGCTCGAAGCCTGACGTAAGGAGCTGGAACCACCCGAACTTTAACACAGACAGATTGAAAGGTCTGTTAATCAGTGTTTCCTGACGTTTTTTAGATCTAAAATGTTTCATATTACAGGTTAATACTTAAGAAATAACCACAAAGTCCCAAAATTTGTATGAAAAGGCCTCTTTAAGAGTCCGAAGCAAGAAGCACCATTGTTTTGTAGTATTTTACTTTATAAAAATGTCTCGGTGAAAATTTGGCTGTTAGAGTTACACAATTTATTCAACCTTCCCATAGAACAGCCCAATCACCAGAAATGGCTGGAGTTTCTCTCCAGATTCCTGCACCTAACCAGCTACAGCATGTTTGTATGTGACCGTCATTTCACCAATGGTTGCTTCCAGAATCGTTGTGTTAGCCATTTATGAAGCTTTCGCTTCAAATTCACAGTCTGGGTCAAGATGATAAGGATCCACATGACACTTCGCCATCATTATTGAATTGCTTACAAAGTTTTGGGGGCGTGTCTGGTGTCCATGCTGCTTCACTGCAGCCAGGCCGGGGCTACATGATGAAATGGGCGGGACTCACAGGGTGAGTGTTTTACTTCCAGGTTGAAGAATAAACTCTAGAATATAAGTTATATTTCAGGACCAGCTAATATTGTATAACGCTAACAGTAATATTTTATCATACATGTGCTTATCCCAAACGTGATTCAGAACGAGTTAAAATTTACTGTATTTTTTGTTAACGTGCTCTTGATTAAATAAACTGCGACAAAATGAGTCTTTATGATGAACTGCTGGTCACAAAGTGTCGAAAGATCCGATGTGAAATAGTTTTTCTCTTGTTTCTCTTGAGTTTAGGATCCTGAATGATTTGGAGGAAAAACCTACAACTGAAAATAATCTGAAACATTAATGAGTAAAAACTCCACAGAAACTTGAATAACCTCTTTCTTTTAGTGTTAATATGTTGTCTCTGTTTATTAGAACAGATATGTAGAAACAGGATTTAGTTTGACCCCCCCCCATCTCTTTACCCTCCAACTCTTTCCTTCTCTTTGCGTCACACCTGACCATTCTCACACTCTCCTTTTAAAAATACACCCATTAGAAATAAAAAAAATCACTTCCTTTTCCCACACGTTCACTCCAAAATCAGCCTGACTTGTCCCCGTATCCCTCCGTCCAGCTGCTCAGACACATCACTCAGACTGTGCGTGTCTAGAGGGAGTCCAGGTTTCCAGCCGCCCTCTCAAACCTCGTCTCCTTGACCATTATGACTCTGTTATTAGCAGCAATGGAGGCTCTCGCCCCAGACGCCTAATGTATCCATTTCCCCCCTCCATTTAGGGTCCGGCAGCCCAGCGAGCTCCCGGAGTGCTCCCTGATTGGGATTGAATGTCCATTTAAACTGCCATCCTCCCACCAGGGACAAGGTCGGAGGGAAGGGGAGGAGAAGAAGAGAAGAATCATGGTAAATACAGAGAAAAGGAAGTAAGAGTGTACATATGTTGAGGGGATCGAGCGATACGATAACTCTCCAGTCTCTGATTTGAAGCTTTTTGAGATTTTATTTTCCCATTTCTTTCTTGTTGTGTCTCAATCACTTCTCTTTTTTTTAAACAAACTTTCAAATACACCTCTGTACAAAAAAACAAAACAAAAACCCCCACTTTTCTCCTTTGGCTGCGAGCCAAGTGTCAGAACTCAGTGCTCGGCGTTCTCAAGGTGCGTTTCTGAAAGGAGGGATTTGGAATTGAGATGATTGGAGCTGGCACATCCGTGGAGGGAGGAAGGAGGGAGGAGGCAGGAAGGAGGTGAGACAGGGAGGAAGACAAAGAAAGAAAGAAACAGGCAGATCACACAAGACTTGTGGAGGTGAGACAGTACCTTGTAGGAGAACTCCTCCGTTCTTTCTGAAGAGGGGACTCCCCGACCACAGCGGAGGACTAGAAAGAAGAGAGTAGAAGGAGGGGTGGGGAAGGAGGGAGGAGAAAGAGAAAACTGGTCAATCATTTGATCACGCTGCGGCAGCCAGCGAGCCCAGCCGGCTTCATCACGAGGCAGATTGCGAGGCAGGAATTTAGCCCATAAGCCAATGCTTCTGATTATAGTGATTAGAATCCCGGGTGTCCCACTGTTGCCATTATTCCCTGTGATTACCTCGGAGAATTACAGCCTCCACACTGCAGTCCGTGGGGGTAATTTCTCATGACAGCCCCCCACTGCCTGCCACTGGTCCATTCACACACACACAGAGCCCTCATCAATTCATTTAACACTCACTCATGAAACGCAGACATGTCACTAAAACACACAAAACTTTGTCTCTTTGTGTGATAAAATGCAACCCCTTAACTTTTACCTCAGAAATGTAAGTTTAAGCTCATGAGCATGTATAATAGTAAAACAAGCCCGTGCACACGCTGAGGAACACACAAAGCTGGGGACGCACTTTAGGTGATCATTGCACCACTAATGAGGGAGGTAATGACAGCATTTCTCACATAGACGGAGATATCTTCACTCAAACGGACACTCGAGCGAGAAGACAATAGGCACGGTTCTGCTGCTGAGGCCATAATTCTCAGGGAAAGATGGAGGGATGGAGGGGGGGGGGGAGCGAGGCTGTAAGAGCTTTTCCAGGTTGAGTGGTCTTTAGCTCCCCGTTAGACAGCACGTCTGACTGCTCCTTCTCTTTACTTCCCCCTCTGCATCCTGAGAGACCGCTCTCTAACAGTGACAACTTGCATGCGGCTTTGTTTTACTGTATGTACACACCCACATGCGCACACACACACACCCACATACCAAGAGAGAAAACACCTGGAGATGCTGTGAACTCTAAATAAAGCAACCCACTTGTTTCCACCCATCAGCAGAGTTTCCTTTGTAATGTGACTTGTGTTTTATGTTGCTCTAAGCTGCTGAATGAGGGGATTTGGATGTGCGCACTTGTGATGCAGCTCTCACCCCACCAGATGCGGGGGGAGATGGACACACACACACACACACACACACACACACACACACACACACACACACACACACACACACGTGTACACACACGTGCATGCGCGCTTGCAGAGCAGAGGCAAAGCAAAAGCACCGAACGCAAATTTCAGCCCTGAGCCACCTGCTGTTGCCATGGAGAGTTGCCACATTGCGTTGCCACGGCGATAACATATTTTTCCTGCGCTAACAGCCTGTCTGTTTTCCCTGCCACCCCACCCCCCACCCATCTCATTCTCCACTCTTTGTCACTCCTTCTTTCTGCCTCTCTTTCTCTCAACAAATGGCTTTGCAGAGCGACAGCACCCGACTTAAACTACATGTGTTGCCATGGCGGCGTTCCCGTTGCCAAGGCCACCCCATGCATTAAATGTAGTGGGCGAGGAGGGGATAAACCCGCAGCAGACACTTGTTCCTCTGCAACCAACCTCCCTCCCCACCCTTCTCACAACATCTTCGTCCAGCCTTTTTTTTTTCCTGTCCTGGAAGCGAAGGAAGGGAGAGTGGGAGGAAAAAGGAAAAGAAAAATGAAGAGAGCCCCCCCTCCATCCCCCTTGAGACACCCTCCCTCCATCCACTCTTCCTTTTCCTTCTTCTTCTTATCCAGATGCTGATGGGGTGTGAAGGAATGCACCATGGAGCTGACCTCCTCTCTCTCTGCACACACACACCCATCTGAAAATACATGCATTGACTACACTCTTCCAGACACAGACAGATATCTGGACTGAGAACACCTGGTTGCACACTGTGGCACAGATACACTCTGACAAACACACGCGGCTCGACCAGCTCGACCTGAGTTATTACCGTCTGAGAAGAACCAGGAATCTGTGAGCAACAAACAGCTGACGAAAAAGCAGACGCTCCTCGCCAGCCGCTCAGTCCCATTTCCTCTGCCACTTCCTTCCTATCTGTCTTTATCACCCGCTGCGTTCAACTGCTGGAGACAGTCCTTGACCTTAACATAATAGACCTGCTTCGCAACCACTCACGGTCATTAAACTTCATACATAAGATTCTTGAGAGTGAGTGCTCTCGAGAAGAGATACCATGTTGTATTGATTGGACTCGAGCTTCGGGACACACAAAGAGGAAACTGCAAACATCTTCTTCTAACAGACGTTTGCTCATTTGCGTTGCAGCACTTTAAAAAAAACAAAAAAACAAACATAAAGTCCATTTACTAGCTTTCAGATCTTCAACTGTTTTTTTTTTTTTCCCCTGCGTTGATGAATTTATCTCACCAAAAATCAAACGAGTGTGTGTTTCCTTTCATGTCCATTTAATATCCAAGGTGAGGAAAGACTTTTTTTTTTCTCTCAGCACAAAGAGAGTCAGTTCTGCTCAGAAAAAAGCTGCATAACTTCACAAATTTGAAAACGTAAATAGAATAACCTTTGATCTTTAGAGTTTTGAACTTCCTTCTAAATTTATCATCCAAAAACTGGAAATTAATTCTGCTGTATGACCTGTTTTCATCTTCTGCCTCAATTTGTAAATAAACATAACTGCAAAGGGAAAAAGGGAGTTTGGGAACATTCTGAAGCAACACTGACTACATTAACATGCAGCCAATATTTGGGTTATGATCGGGTTAAGGTCAGTATTCGGGTTTCTGAAATGTTCAGAATAACCCGTTTACATACATAAGTAGAGAGAGTTACCCCTGTATACATGAAACTTGTAATAACCCGATTTAAACGTGGATGTTTGGATAGCGTCATGACGTACTGACTAGTTCAAGACGCAATATGCGTCATTTCCGATTCTTCTTCCTGTATGACCAAGATTCCTTGCGATTACAGCATGAGCTGAACACACGTTTTGATGGGGTTATGCCGACACGCGTTTACACGACTAAATATTCGAGTTAGAAAAGGGTTACTCCAGGGGTAAAATCCGGGTATTTAAAAACCTGGTTATGAGCATATTCGGGTTTTTGCCGGTCTTTACATGGCTGTGCAGAACCGGGTTATTATGAACATTCAGGTTTTAAAAGGGTTATTGGCTGCATGTAAACGCAGTCACTGTACTTCTACATTGATCAGGTTTGAAAGTATTTTGTGTGAAAATGCCCTCAGATCATTTGACAGTGTCTCTTTGCATAAAAGGTTGTAAGTAAAACCATTCAGGTACATCAGATTGACTGAGACAGCCATTAAAAGAGTTTAATCCCACAAACAGCAGAACCATATTGTCTTTGAGGGGATTGTGCCTTTCTGATGGCAGACAGAGATTTCACACTGATCAAGTAGCAACACAGATCAGTACCTCTGCCGTGTTAAGGTCAGTATAGTCAGATGGTATTTTTTAATAATAAACCAGACTGTTTGTCCCAGAAGTCTCCATAACTCAGCTGCCTTACAGAAAACATATGTTGTCATTTATTTCAGCATCTTTTAAAAGTTGGCACCAAGTATCATTTGAACTGGATTAATGACAAATAAACTTATGCTAAGCGAAATTCACATGTGGACAATTTTGATGGTTTCATCACAGCTTCACTTCTCCTGAAAAGTGACTGACTACAAAAAAAAACTGACATATGATTCACTTTATTATGTTATGGTTTAGATACAATCAGCCAAAAATAAATAATTTGTTATTTCTTTTAGAAACATACTCTGAAATGGTCTACAAAGATTTACTGGTACCCTTACAAAAACTAAAAATCTCAAAGAATAAAAAGAATCTGTAACAATTCCTATAAACTATTTATTAATGCTGCATAATAGTTATGTTTCAAACAGTTGACCCATATGCCTCAGGTCCTTCAAAGTTTCCATCAGCTATTCTGTCTGTTTGAAGGGAACAAACAGGTTCTTGGGTAGTTTGGTATCAATGTGTGCACCACACTGAACATGGACCACAGAAAGCAACGAGCTGTCTGAGGAGCTCATGTTCATGGGACTGCTGGTCTCCGTGGACATGGACACAGAAGGAAATGCAACCCCAGGGTGATCAGACTGAAAGAACATATTTTTAAACTATAACCAAGTATAGAGTCCAAAACAGTTCAACCTGAACTCAAAAACCAGGAGTACTTCTGCCTGCCCAACTACACTCGGGCAATGGAAATGACGCAATCTTGCTAGGCAGAGAGAGACAGCTGCACGTGAGTCACTGTTTTGCTAACGCATAGCACCAGCATTATGTCAGCAATTTTAGGTTATTTCTCCTTGGGAAGTCCTACAAGCAGAACAGCAATATGCTTAATATGCAGGACAAAGGTTTCTAGTGGTATGAATACTGCCAATTCCAACACACGCAACCTTATAAAGCATTTGGGCTGCCGTCATGTAAAAGAGTGTAAGGAATTTATTGCTTTAAAGGAGAAGCGCAGCGAACCGTAGCAACAACACACACTGGTATATGCATTTAAAAACCATGAGAAATTTGCCCAATAAAGCACGAACGCCAACGTCATAATGAACAAAGTTTTAGAATTCATTGTCCTGGATGACCAGCCCCTATCAGTTGTGGAAAACAGTGGAATCGGTATTGGACAGGAAAAATTGGTATCGGAACATCCCTAGTTTGAACCATAATTTGCTCCATGGAAGAAGATCCAGGAGTCTCCACTAATGGAGGACACACATGCACAACACAACAGTCAAAAAACTGCCAAATTGCAAACTGACAAGCCATAAAATGTCACAGAAAATATTCTTGGGATTGATGATACAAAACTGTAGCTTTTTGACTCACATCAGGTCTGTGTTTACCTAAGGAAAAATAAAGCTTTTAAAGCAAAGAGCACCATGCATAATGCAAAACATGGAGGGGGCTCAGCTTTGTTTAGGGGAAAGTTACTGCAACTAGTAGAGGAAACCTTGAATTTGTACAGGGTACAATGAAATCTCAAGACTATTGCAGTATTGTGGAGTGAAATGTGCTGCCCAGTGTCAGAAAGCTTGGGCTCAGCCGCAGGTGATGGGTTCTCCAACAGGATAATGACCCAAATAGTGCAACTAAAAGCCCTCAAGAAAAGATCAGGATCTCGATCTCATGATCACAGGTGAGGGTCAAACGTAGACAGACCTGTAATTCTTCAATATGGCAATATGGCAGACCAAAGCAGCGCTCTCATCGCTGTGGATGCAGCCCCAATCCGTCGATCCATATCCTGCTCCATCCTGCCATCACTCTTGAACAAGTTTAGAGTGCAACTCACCCCCGTCCAAATTACATCCCAGCTCAGGACAAGCACACATGTGGCAGTGTGGCGGAATGAGCTGTGATTGACATGTGCACCAACACAGGTGGACAAAGAGGGAATAGATGAAGATGGAGGAAGCTGTAGAGGAGTCAAGCGTCCCTGATCCGTATTGTTTTGAGCCGATGGTTCGCACTGCAGTGGCTAAGCAGCATAGAATAGGGCCCATCTCTTAGTGGTATGTTGTTGTTAGCCAGAGCTAAAGCTACAATTAGTTTAGCTTGAGTAATAGCATGTGACACTACCAACAGGTGCAGCTGTGTGCGGCTGCTTTACCTCATTGTCTGCAACAGTAAATGTGTGTTGCAGAGAGGTGCCCAAGGAATAAATCAAAGTATCCTAGCATGAAGAAAAAAAATAATTCAGTAATGTGCAAAAACATTTTTTCACACAATCACAAATACTGCACTAAAATGAACTCTGATAATGGCTGTAAACACTTGCTATTTTAACTCCACCTTGCAACAGGGGTGTGGCCAAGATGGAGCTTATTTTATACTCCACAGTAGCGACACTGTGCGATTTTAGAAATCTGACTGTCGGGGAAATGCTCCCACTGCACGACCGGGTTTGTCACTCGTACTCTATTTGACCCTACGACATGTGTACTCATACTGTACGACTGCTGTCAGCCACGATTATTGACAACCACGACTACTTGTCTGCGTCAGTCGGTGTGTGACGGCACGATGTGCTCGAGTGTGAACAACGAAAAACAAAGGTTCCTAGTTGTTATGACAACCACAGCGTGCCTGACAACAAGATGGCGAGCAGGATGAAAGTTGTTGCAGTTGTGTGCACTGTCTTGTGCGTTGGAACTAAAAAAAAGAAAAGAAAAGGATTTGGGTACGTGAATGACTGAGGAGACGTGGTTGGTATGGGATGTTCATCCTTCATCAGGAGCTTGAGGTAATGTTAATGTTAAACTATATATTGTTTTACAGTAGCTATGATAATTTCACATTAGCATTAGTCAGCCAATGTTGCTCCACGGGTGTCTTCTGCGCAGGTGCGAACGTAGAATCGTGATGTAACACCGCTCACACTGTACGAGCTACGGTGAAAATTTCTGACATGCCAGAAGTTTGATCGGGAGGTCGCAGCATTATCGTTAGAACGTAGCAGTAATTAATCCTTCCTCGTGAGTGTTCTCACACTGTACGGCTTACGACCGGACATCCCGACGCTACGATGTTTCCACGATGACGCAGGGTGGTCTGCAAAATCATGGTGAAATCCCGTCGTAATCGCACAGTGTCCGCCCGGCATTAGACTACACCGCCCGCCAAAGATGGGAAGTGGTTCACCAGTCTACCACAAACTATGCCTAAAATTGTGGAATGATTTGACTGAAATGTTCGTCAATGTAAAACAGTAGACTTTAATGATTTTACTATCTGCAGTGAATCATCAAATGATTGAGAGAATCAGGATGAATCTATGTGTACCAGGGACGAGGTCAACGGTCAAAATTTGATGCTTATGATTTGCAGCCCCTGAGGCGGCTCTGCGTTAAAAACGGACACAATTCTCCACTGGGCGTCACTACATGGACTCAAGGACACTTCCAGATATCAGTTTCTGTCAACACACTTCACTGTGTGATCCACAAGCACCATTAAAAGTGGAAACTGTTTGTCAGATTTGGTCCAAATTTAACAGTCTTTTTGGAAATTATGGACACTGAGTCATTTGGACTAAATAGGAGACAGACAATTCAACGTTTTGTAAGCAGACAGTTCAAATGTCTAAATCTCTGATGCTATGGGGTTGTATATTAATACCTATGGTGTGGACAGTTTACACATCTGGAAAGGCTCCATTAATGCTGAAAAATCTACTGCGGGTTTATAGAAACATCTGCTCTCATCTACACAACGACTCTTTCAGGGAAGGTCTTGCATATTTCAACCAGAAAACGTTAAACTACATAGTGCATCCTAAACAACAGAAAGGCTCCACAGCAGCAGAGTCCAGGTGCTGAACTGACCTGTCTGGCACCAACAGAAAACATTAGGAGCATCGTGAAACCAAAAGGTCCAGGACTGTTGAGCATCTAAATTTTTGCATCGGATAAGAATGGAAAAACATTCCTCTCCTAAAATTCCAGCAGCTGGTCTCCTCGCTTCCTAGATGTTTACAGATAGACGTTAAAAGAAGAGACACTAAACAATCATAAATATCACCTATTTACACCTTCCTGAGACATGTTGCTGCCATCAAATTTAAAATATTTTCTATGAAATTGTGAAATATCTCCACATCTGATAAGTTTTTTTTAATTCTGTTACTAAGAAAATATGTGTTTATAAAATTTAGTAAATTATTGCAATTAGTTTTTTATGTACATTTTACTTTTTTTGGAACTGGGGTTGCATTTTAATCAAATTATTTTACTTGTTCATTTGTTGAGAACGTTTTTTAAAAAAGTATTTAAGGTGATTTTGAGTTTAAAATCTTCACCTTGATCACCTTAATTCGCTACATTTGCTCAATTATTAAGCTGAAGATTAAATCAGTAACATTTTTAAGAGGCATTTTCACATTTTGACTCTAAGAAGAGAGAGATGAACTTCTCTCGGTAACCTGTTGCCTCTAAGATCAAAGGCTGATTGAATTCTGCTTTCCTGTTGATTTCTATCACTATTTATTTGAGTTTGGAACTTTTAGAGATCTCCTTGTGTTACAGGAACCTGTGAAGGACATTTTATATATCTAATAACAATGAGTTGTTTCCAAAGTGAGTACAGTACAAACACACAACGCAGGTGCTGTGTCACAAGGGACCTCCAGTGCCACTAGAACCCAGAAACACACTTGGTCATGTTTCCATATGTGTGTGTGTGTTGCAATGCAAATGAACAAACCCCCGCCCCACCTGCCGCCTCCATGTTCCGAATCCAGCCTCCAATTTGTTCCACTTCCCCATACCTCATTGTTCAAAATGACACTTTTACATTTTATGGTGAACCAATTATTCTGTCTTACACAGTCGGCTGGCTGTGCGAGCCAACCTGCCCGGATCAGCTGGGGAGACGGGGCGGAGGGCTGCTGATGCTGCTGCTGCTGCAGGTGGGGGTGGAGGGGTGTGTGGACAAGGAGTGAAATGGAGAAAAGAAGCTGAAGATAGGAAGAAAAAAAACACACAAAATGTAACAGTACCTCTCTCTCTGACATATCCGCAGGGATGGATGGAAGTGCAGGATACTGAGAAGTTAGTAGAAAGGATGATGGAGGGAAGAGGTGAGGTCATAAAGTGAGGAGGAGAGGAAAGGAAGCAACACAGGTGGATTCTGCTGCACTGTGAAGACTTGTGTGTGTGAAAATGTGAACATAGACAAAGGAGGATTTAATTGAATGATAAAGTGACAAAGAAGGGAGGGGGGGTGGAAAGGAACGAGAGGGGAGGGATAAATTACAGTGGGGACAAATAAAAAAAATGGAGCAGAGGGGGCCCCGCTAGTTGTAATGTATGCCTGAGGATGAACGGGAGGGTGTGTGGGACATTAAAAGAGGAGACAAGAGAAAGAATAGAAGGAGGAGGGGGTACAGAGCAGAGGAGCGTTAAAGGCCGGAGGAGATGCAGAGGGACGGGAGGGGGCGATGAAGCGAACATGTGGGGAGGTAAGAAGTGGGGGCTTTTTTTTTTACCTGCGATGCGCCTGAGGGGGAGAGAGACGGGNGTGTTGTTGCATGAAAACAGCGTGCAAAAAGATTTGAGGAGAGTCTGGAGCAGGTCAGCTCTGCTGCCTGCAGCGGGTGGATGGAGAGAGAGTGACAGATGGGGAGAGGATGGATGCACACTGAAGGTTTTATGTTATAATTGGATATTGGCACTCACGTCCTCATTTGATTGGTTTTCTTTGATTTTCGAAGATTCACCCACACCAGATAAGCACTAAAAGGGAGCTTAGATAAAACTCATTTATACTGTGAACTTATATTTGTTTTCACACATGTAATCAAAAACATCCAGATTGAAGCAACACTCACACATACAGGCAGGATTTCACACTAATTTACACAAAAAAATAATAAATTGTCCAAACTCACCTTGAAAATGTTAAGAATTTTTGTTATGTAGAAATAACAGAAAGAAATAGTTTGAAATAAATTGGAAAACTTCTTTTAATAACACGATAAAGGGAAAAGATGATCTTAATTTTAAAAAATTCTTTTAACTACCTAAATAGTTTTATTAAATTAATCATCTTTATCGGTTCTTTGTGCTTGAGATGAAAGTTTGTAGAAAATTAAAGGACGTAGTATCACTAAAGCCTTGAGTATCTTATCTAAGAGATAAGATTGTTAAACTATTTGCCTGATCAAGGTTATCATATTTATATTGAGGGCGTTCTTATTAATCTACATCATCAGAGTTACCGTTAGCTTCTGGTTCTAGACGAGCAGCCCGGTAAATGCAGTTTTTTCTCCTGTAAAGTAAGTTCTCTTTACCTGCTGTAAATATACCAGATTATCGTTCAAAGTTTCAGGTTTAATAGGAAGAATTTCTGCTCAGGTTCATTTTATATAATTCTTGACATTTATAGTATCTTGTAAAACATTGTCGAATCCACAAAAGCTTTAAAATGTGACATTTAAAGCTCTAAACAAACAAGTTACATCCTATATGAGGGATCTTATTGTTACATGTGTTCCTAACAGAACACTCTCAGACTGCTTGTTGTTCCGAGAGTTTCTAAAAGTAGAATGGGAGGAAGAGCTTTTACTTTTCAGGCTCCTCTCCTGTGGAGAGCTTCCAGTTTTCAAGAGGCCCTTCCATTAAAAACAGTTTTTCAGAGTTCCACAGGAGTTCTTGGCTTCGTACTGGTTGTGAAAACACCACAACAACGTCTCTTTCAGTTTTTATCTCTCAAACTACAGGTGGCGATAACACCCGAGTCCGAACGGCCTGTATCTGTTTCGTTACAACTCCTTTGCTCATTAGTATTCATCATCTCCCGCAGTTGCCTAGCATGCTGCTGGCTAAAAGCTGTAGCATAAGACGTAGCAAACAGGAAGAGACTTGGTATGCTGTTGCCATGCACAGCAGGGAGGAAATAGGAAGCCGTGCTCTCATAGGCTAGTTTGTTAGACAATCTGAGTCCAGCAAATTCGAATAATGAATATTAGAGAGTTGGAGCCAAATCCGGACAAATTTTCAAGCTGTCAGATTGAAAGGGCTGTAAATCAGTGTTTTTTAACGTTTTCTAGATATAAAATGTTTTATATTACAGGTTAATACTCCGGAAATAACCACAAAGTCATGAAATTTATGTGAAATGGCCTCTTTAATCTGTGAGGCAGACACCCTATGTAGTTTTAAGAACAGACTTAGATTATCCTGATCCATCCCTTTAGTTATGCTGCTATAGGCTTATAGCGCTTTTCCACTGGTATCTACTCAGCCCCTCACGGTGCAGTTTGAGAGCATTTCCACTATCCATTTTTGGGGTTGAGCCACATATATTTTATACCACCTCCTGAGGTGTTATGGTCAGGGCTGAAGCGAGCCGCAGCACCCGTTGTGCATGATACATGATGACACTAGCACGCACACCTCTTCACTGCTAGCCTCTGATTGGTGTGGCAAAAAGAGCCAGAAGTTATGACAATAAACAGCGACACAGCTAAAGTTTTGTTGTTGTTACTGCTTGTGTTACAATTAAAAATGGCGAGTCAATGGAGAAATGTTGAGGTGAAAACTTTCCCATTTTTGGTGGCTGAAGACAAGACAGAAATGATTTTTCTCTATCAGTTATAGAATAATCTGTTTTACCTGTGGTGAAATGTCTGTGGCAGGGTAGGTGGGGAGGGTGAGGGGGCTGTCAGGCCGGTCGAGTAGGGATGGTACGGCGTCTTCTTCAGCGCCTGGATCAGGTTGTGCCTGTACTCTGGATCTATGGACCACAGGGAGCCTTTGCCTATGCTCTGAAGAGGAGATGGGTGAAAGAAAAGACATATGAGAGAGTTGTTATTAGAAGTGTTATCAGGTCCCTTAAAGCATATCACAAACACAGGCCAGCGCTATGACAGGAGCCAGCATGTGGACAGCCCAAAGTCCAGACCTTATTTACCAAAACCACCTGCAAACACAACAAATCAGATTCCTGCTGAGAGAATGACCATGAGAAAAACAACAATCTGTGCATCTACTGGTTCAAACACTGATAGATTACTGCCTTATCTCCTCAGAAGACCTCCACTACACAAACATTACCATATTTTCAGGGCAGAAAACGCTCAGAGGGATGGAAATGAGAACATCCTCCATGCCACTGTTCTCAGAGTTTTCTGATTCTTAGCCTCTCCTTGGACAAAAAAACTGACTCACAGAACTTCTCCCTGATTAACAGGGAAACTTTAACTTTTCCCCCTCCGGAGGCGATGATGGTGTTTTTTTTTAGATCAAAGCAGCTCCCCCCTCCTCACCCAATAAAACTGTCGGCGTCCAAACTAAATGAAAGCAGCCTATAGATTATAGACATGAAACCAAAGTGAAAACACATTCTGCTTCTACGTCTTAAACTGTTTTCCTCTGCTTTTCTCTGAAAGCAACAGAAACCAAGAGTATGAAGCAGGATAGAGGAGGTGGGGGGGTAAACAGAAATGAAAGTATTTGTGTTTGACTCATTTTGTATGGATCCGTGATGTAATGGAGGGTACGCTACCAAGAGGGCAGGTGTTTTCTATATATCACTGTGAAATTCCTAAAAACAGGAGGCTAATTATACCCTAGCTAATGTTTCTGAAAGCTGAGTGTGAAGAAAACAATACAACTTTATTTTCATTGATTTATTTATTTTTTTTAACACGTATTAACATTAAACAATAGCTGTTTGTTTTGTCATGGTTAAAAAAGTACAGCAGAAAGAAACAAATCCCTACTAAATAACTTTTAAAACTTTAAGCTACTGTTTTGAAAGTGGTCTAAGTGGATACTAATAACTGAAAAACATGTTCATCTTCATATTAGACATCACTGGGCAACTTCAGTGGTTTGGGCTGCGGCTGTGAGTGGGCGGTTCCTTTTGCTGCTTTATGGCAACAGCTGTTTGTTGCAGCAGCGGTCGCCATTCGCTCCTATAAAGGCTAGCAGTTAGCATTTTCGACTCACTGACCAGAGTTCACTTTTGAAAGAAAGAAGAACGAAAAGAGTAATGTCTTCTGAGGCGAGGCAAAGTAAAACATGAGCAAGACAGGGAAAGAACTAAAACCAGAATTAAAATCAGCAAGGCCTACACTCGAGCAATGGCTGTCTGATACACGGTTGTTTACGACAGTTGTAATTGCGCTTTTAAATCCTGAATTTCAGGAAATACAAATGAGGATAAATTGTGAACAAATTAAGACACTTTGTGACTTAACTGTAACAAGGAAATTTCCACGACATTCCCCAAAACTTTGCGGATTATTCAGTTTCTAGAGTCAGTTGGGTGCGATTCCAACTGAAAATGGTCTCTAACTGGTTGCCAACAGTCCGAGCCCAATGAGACACCAGACTCGGCATACAAATCCTGCAGCAGGATTCAAAATCTATCCCGTCTGAAAGGCGTATTTAACCCATTTGCATGAACGTGAGAGCTGTTGTGACCATGAAGAGCCTCTATTGACTCCTCATGTCTCACTGAGTGTCTCCTGATCCTGGGATGTCCAGTGAAGTCAGAACCTCTGTTTCAACCCCCCACAGCCTCAGACACCAGGTGAAGTCGAGAAGCTAATGGGATGTGTGCACACTTCTGATTTGTGGCCTGCTCCCGTCGGGATCTTTGCATTAGTATGTCAGCCGTGTTGAACACAGTGCATAAGAGTCGTGCTTTCCTTCGTTGATGTGTGTGCGCGTGTGTGGCGAGTTCCCCGGGGAGTGTGATATTAGCCAGCATGGTCTGCTCCTCGGAGAGCTTCTATTACTGCCAGCGACTCTTCTCCTGGAGAGCATGATATTGCACACACATACGCAGACTCCCACAGAGGTGACCCCCACTGGGCCTAAATTCCCCCCTGCACCTCCAGCCTGCCAGTGGTTCAGTAGATGTGTGTGCGTGAGAGAGAGCGAGCGAGAGAATGTGTGTCTGCCTGCTTGCCAGCCGACTAAATCAATGCTCTCTCCAGAATCTGTCTGCTGGGGCTCTTGCTTCTGCCAACCAGACAACCAATCAAAACGCTTAAAGTGTAGACCCCCCTCCCCTTTAGCAGATAGGCCAATCAAATGGTGCATCTCACAGGAAGGGTCTGTAACCTGGGTTATAGCAGTCGCCTTGGCAACAGGAATCATCTAAGCATGGAAGCAAGAGAAGGTAAAATTGACTTTTCATTTTTGAACAAAGTCACAAAGTTGGGAAGAAGGCAGCTCGTATGATGTTAGAAATTGGTTTCTGGAGGGATTCTTGTTCCATATCATATGACAAACTCTGGATACATGCTAGATTGACCTTGAAGCGTGACAGCAGAGGATAAAGAACTGCACCTTTGACCCTCTTCTTTGCCTTTTTTGTGATCTCTGTCTCTGTTATTTCCATTCTCTTAACCGCGTTATCTCACTTTGCTGTGACAAGCCATTTGTTTTTGTTCTTATTTATGCTCCGTATCACGTCTGTTCTTAGAAATAGTCACATAACCGCATGATTACCCAACAAATAATCCACAACTCGAAAGGTTTTGCCCCTGAATGAAGACACAACCCATAAAAACAAAAATAAATAAATAACTTGACAAGGCATCAGGCTTTAAAGTCATGTTTAGAGTATATAAGGAAAAGTAGCAGTGTTTTACATCTTACAGGTATTTAGATGATGAAGAAAGCACATTATGATGTGAGTGAAAGAGAAAGGGGGAAGGAGGAGGACAAAAAGGCGAGAGGAGAGTTAGATAGAGGGATGATTGTGAGCTGCTAACATCTGTTTCCTGTGTTATATAAGCTGTGGGGGCTGGTCTCCTTTGGAAATGGGAGATATTAAAAAAAGTCCTGTTACCACTGACCCCGCTGGTAACAACCACACTTCTGCTCCTGCATTCCTGACTGCACTATTATCCCATGGCGTGCACATTTACCTGTCACACCACTCACCACGACTCATCTAATGGACACTAAAATAGGATCTCATTACAGTCTAAACCCATGAAAAATTCACAGAAGAGGAGAAACTTACAGTGCAGTCTGGCTTCGTCCTACTCATCATCCTGTTGTCCACTTTAAATTTAACCAAACGGGAACTTTTTGGGTGACAATAAGGCAACTTTGACAATTTAGGGGGAAATCCTTGTTTGGGCTTAAAACAGAGCAGTTTTGCAGTTTTACATGTGCCTCATATTATTCTACATGCGAGTAAAAAGGGGGGGGGTGGGGGTGGGGGGGTTGGGGGTTGGGGGGGGTGCTGCTGCATCTCATCAAGTTCTTTCTTAAGAGGAATAAACAAAAGCAGGTTTCTGTCCACAGCTTTATAAAACACTCTAGTTGCAGATAGTAATATATTTTTTTATCAAATCCAACACATTAAATGTGAGCCCTATGGAAAAAAGCATATTACCCACACTTTGAAAATAAACAAATTCAAAATTGACTGTCTAAAAAGCAGGGCTAGGTCACTACAGCATCTTGAAATGCTTCTGATGGAGCCACTCCCTACCTGTTAAACACACCACCTGGGAAGGTAAGTTCGTTGTCATGCTGGAAGACCCAGCCATGTTCCTTCTTCAATGGAACATGGAAGGAGGTTATTGCCCAAAATGTCATGATACATGACCCAATTTATTCTCTCCTTAAATCAGTACTAAAAAACTTTTCCTCAGCCGTGTCTCAGACGGCCGTTGCTCCGACCGGTGTTCTGTTGAAATATGCTACCTATTGAGATGTGCTACCGATTCCTTCTGCACACGTGTTGTTCTACAGTCTTGACTTCAATAAACAGATTTATCTTTTTTTTTTGTTTCTATATTTTTCCATAAATACATTTTACCTATCAAATAAATTCTCCCAGGACAGAAACACTAAATATGATGTTATTTTTACTTTCTTTGCATTGTCAGAGCGACAGGCAAATGTTTGGACACACCCAGAGGAGAAGGACCCAACAATGGCCGATAAGGACCCAGAGGGCTTTTATATAGAAAATATCAGAGAAGGATCATAAAAATATGTTTAAATAATTAACAGGACGCACTCACCATAAACAGGAATATTGTATAAACTTCTAATAACATCTCATCATGAAATAAGTTGTCATTTTGTATTATGGCGGCATTTTTCTTCAGGGCAGCATAAATCATCAGATCAGGTCTGGTGTTCTTGGGATGCCATTCATTATTCTTCTCCATCCAAACTTACCAAGTTAAATTTAAACAAAAAGTTCTATTTTGGTCTCATCTGATCACATGACTTTCTCCCAATACTCCTCTAGATCATCACTGGCTAACTTTAGACAGGTCTGGACTTGTGCTGCTTCAGCAGGGGTCCTTTCAGGCACTGCAGGACTGGAATCCATGATGACATAGTGTGTTAGTATTGGTAACCTTTGTGACTGTGGTCCCAGATCTCTTCAGCTCATTCACCAGGTCCCCTTGTGTAGTTCTGGGTTGATTCCTCACTGTTCTCAAGATCACTGATACGCCACAAGGTGAGCTCTTGCAGGGAGTCCCAGGTTGAGGGAGATTGTCAATGATATAGAACTTTTTCTATTTTTTTTTATAACTTGCACCAACAGTTGATCTCTTCTCACCGAGCTGCTTGCCTCTTGTAGAGTAGCTTGTCCCAGCCTTGTGTGCAGGTCTACAGGTTTGTCCCTGGTGTCCTTAGACAGCTCTCTGGTCTTGGCCATGGTGGAGAGGTTGCAGTCTGACAGGTTGTGGGTATAGACAGGTGTCTTTTATACAGATGACCAGTTCAAACCAGTGCCATTAATACAGGTAAGGAGTGGAGGATGTAAGAGCTTCTTAAAGAAGAAATAATAGGTCTGTAAGAATCAGAATTCTTTCTGGTTGGTGGGTGTCCAAATAACCATACAATAAATTCTTTAAAAATCATATAATGTGATTTCCTGATTTTTTTTTTCCAGGTTCTGTTTCTCACAGTTGAAGAGAACCCATGATGAAACTAACAGACCTCTCATCTTTTTAAGTGGGACAACTTGCACAATTGGTGGCTGTCCAAAACTTTTTTGCCTCACTGTAAAATGAAATACCCCTGGACCGGCTGGAGATAGGCATCAGCTCACCACCACCTTGAACAGGGAAAGTGGGTATAGATGATGACTGACTGGCTGACCCCTGGACTGTGGGTGGATCGTCTAGGGTCTCCTGCTGGGGCGGACATGCAGTTGTCATCGGGATGACACCATTATCAAATGTCTTGTGACAAAAACACACACAAAGACACTTAGATTTTCTGTCCCGCCCACACGCACATGCACGTATTATACATTTCTGCAGATGTAGAAATCTGTGAGAAGGATGTTTTCTCTTTTTTTGTGTCTTTTTAATCACTTTTCTCATCTTGTATTGTTTCTTTGAATTTTTTCCACCCGTCTCCTTGCTTGTCAGCGCTGGTGATGCTACATTACAAATGTATCCTAAACTAACAACATAAATATATACTGTATATGTCAATAACGCTAAAACAAGCAAGAGGATCCTATAAAATTAATATAGTTCCTTTTGGAAAAGCAAATTTGTCTGATAGAACAATGATTTCAGATCATATTTACAACTACATACTGTAGGTCAAGACAGGTTAAGAAAAAAAAGCTAAATTTTAAATTTCACAGTTAGCATGCAACCAGTATTCATGTCAGTATCTCAGCTCCAACACACCTGATTCCACGAGTGAATCTCCTGTTCAACAGGTCATGATGTTCTGCAGAACCACCCATTTATTTAAAAATAGCATATTTTAGGATAATCTAAAAGATGACGGATAGGGACTCTAAGATCAGGATATCACTGCAGTAGATGATCTAGATCCAATAACATAAAAAAATACAACAAATAGCTATTAAACTATTAAATATTTGAATTTTCACAACCTCTGTTTAGCTTTGTTTGCTCATAATATCCATATAATCCATAAAACAACCTCAACTGTAGAGTTTTCAGTGACATCAGCCTGAGTCATCAAACCCTACCCTGCAGCTGTCTGACTTTATGTCACCAAAATACCTTCCAGGATCATAGTCATCTTTTATAGAAAACTGAAATAAGAACCACTCAGTCTAAGAATTTTTTAGATCCTAAAGAGATTATTTAGACTTTTAAAAGTGGATTTCTGTGGAATCATTATGAACAATCAGTGTCTTACATGTTGTAGACAGTTCTGACTGGACAAAGAAGCTAAAACCTTGTCTAAGAGGGGCCAAGACCAAGTGGATTACTTCTTCTTCTTTTCCTTTCAGCTGCTCCCTTCAAGAGTCGCTACAGTTCTCTGTCTCCATCTATCCATCTAACTGCATGTCCTCCTTCATTACATCTATATATCTCCTCTTTGGTCTTTCTCTAGACCTTCTGACTGGCAGTTCCCACCTCAAACCCACTGTCCCTCCTCTGTACAGGTCCAAACCATCTCAGTCTGACTTTATCTCCAAAACATCTAACGTGTGTCGTCCCTCTGATGGACTCATTCCACCAAAACAGATTAAAAATGTAAAAACAAACAAATCTGGCATTTCATTTAAAGAGGCCCTTCCATTAAAAACAGTTTTTCTGAGGTTTCTGTTGAATATTTTAGCTCCACAGGTGTTCTTACCTTCATAGTGGTTGTGAAAACAGGTCAACAAATTCTCTTTCAGTTTTAATATCTCAAACTACACAGGTGGCAATAACACCCGAGTTCTCCCGAGTCCAAACGGCCTGTATCTGTTTCATCACAACTCCTTTGTTTGTTAGTATTCATCAGCTCCTGCAGTTGAAATCACGCCTAGCATGCTGCTGGCTAAAAGCTTTAGCATAATGTAGCAAACAGGAAGCCACGACGTCTGAAGTTGCCATGCACAGCGGGGCAGGAAACAGTATTCTTTGCTCTCATAGGCTAGTTTGTTAACCAATCAGAGTCCAGCAAATTCGAATAATGAATATGAACGAGCTGCTGACGAAACAGCCCGACGGAAGGAGCCGGAATCACCCAAATTTTAATGCAGACAGATTGAAAGATCTGTTAATCAGTGTTTCCTGACGTTTCTTAGGTATAAAATGTTTCATATTACTGGTTAATACTTAAGAAATAACCACAAAGTCATGAAATTTGTATGAAATGGCCTCTTTAAAACACTGTTTTTATACCTGTACATCACCACCAGCTTCCCATTATGTTGTTACTTAATAGTTTACTATGGTTGTTTGTAGGGCTGGCAATCATATTTTGAAGAGGTCGTGCAACAAAAACATGGTACTGAGCATATGACAGTAAAATGGGCTATTTAAAGCTAATCTAATGCAGTGACTGGACCTTTCCTTAATAGCAAACAAGAAAGTTTCCAATGTGACTATATTACCTCAATATTTGTATTAATATACATTACAATCACATTTACTCATAGATAAATACAAGCTCTAGCAGTTTGCCAACAGTTACAGCTGCGTTTAAGAATTTTCCAGATTCTAAAAAGCCTCTGTTGTTCAGCTGCTCTGAAAAATTGTCCCATCTGGTGTAAAGTAGATCTTAACTGATTTCACAAGCTGCGACTATGTTCCTTCAACCAAAGAGTTTTTGCACATCTCAGTCATGAAGTCATCGATGCAAATGTATGAAAAAAAGCCTAAAGTTGGACTAAATGATAAATAGAAATGAGGTCGATCTGTTACCAACTCCTAAATCTTCTCAGACACGTTTCTGCTCGGCAGTTAACATCGGTGAGGTCATGAGGACTCTTTGTTTTTTACACTTATGAAAGAACTCTCGCACTCAGCCATCTCACAGATGTTTAAATTGCATCCCTTCGCTCAATCATGTGACATGTAATGACAAGGTTTGTCATATATGACTCGCTTCAAGCAACATGAACATGTCATGAGAGATATTAAACAAACAAAAAGACTTTTATTGAAACTCTTTCTGGAGGTTTCTTTGAAACACACTCGTTGACAATTTTAGGGTCTCGCCTGAATCGACTGACAGATTTGATCTTTAACAAACAAAGCTGAGCACCGGTTGAAAAGGTACCAAAATATTCTGAACAGAGATGGGCCTTAATCAGACCTCTACTGACAGAAAACTAACACATCACATGAGGAAGAGACTGGTACGATTCAAAGTAAGTACCACAATATGTCAAACGCTGACAAGACGCCTTAAAGCTACATCTCCAGACTTACAAAGGAGTCTAGTTAGACTGTAGTAAGACAGATTATGTGCTGAGCTATTCTTAACCCTTTAACCACCAGAGTTTTCTCAGTAAATTGTGGTTTAAAGGTCTGTTTATTTTCATTCTGCGGATGGAGCTGGTGTATTTCTGCTACTTTGGTGGTTAAAGGTGACTGTAAAACCCACACTGTCCAGGTCCTGGGTTTTAATGTCTTATTTGTTTTTAACTATCTAAACTGAGTTTGCTTTTGTTTCTTGGTAATTAAAAATGCATAGAATTTCGATTTTTAAATTTTATTTTTGGTCTTAACTACAATGGTACCAGTTGTACAATAATTTTGCCATTTGTTAACATGTTTTGATCTCTGTTGGCTATAGGAAATACAGTACGTTCAGGGAGGACCAATTATTTAACCATTTTGTGACTCAGTCTCCAAAAATCTTATTTGAAATACAATCAATTCAAGAATGAGAAATGATAATTCATTTTTAGCATTTTTAAATTACTAGATGGATGGATGGATGGATGGATGGATTCATCCACAATGTTCACCTGGTAGATTAAAGTATGTTATTTGAGTGGTCAAATCAGAGTCCCACAGTTCATGTAGAAAAACAAACTCATCCGCTCTCAGCCACTCAGCTCCTCCCTCCTTTTTCTGCCGCGTTGCCAGTTCCAATGTTGATCCTTGTTTTGTTTCTCTTGTATTTGTTCAGTTTTTGGGAAGGATGCCATGGTTTCTTAGGTTTACTACAAGTTACCTCAGGCCTGGTTCTTTTACTGGCTTCCATTTTGTCCACAGAGCTGCTACTTTTTGCTGCTAGATGTTGTGGAATTGCAACTGCTTGTGTTAAAGACTTGGCAACCTCGCAGGCTCACATTTGATTCGTTATGAAACAAGGAAGTCTGGATGCAGAAAAGTTATTGTAAACAATGAATCCGTCCTGGATCAGCACTTTTAAAATGACAGAAACTAGCGACCACCCAGCCGGTTGAGATCTGTTATAATATGACTTTACTTTAAACATGTGTGGGACATTAGACTGTTGTGTAAGTATTTCACTGTAAAATTCTAAAGTTAAAGCAGAACTAAGTAAGTTTTGCTCTCGCTCTCCCCCTACTGGTCCCCTGTGAAAGCTCACTGTCGTAACGTTCCCCCGCCGCAGACCCCCCCCCTCACGCCCTCCACCCCGCCGCCGCCCCCCCAACAACAACGCGCAGAGAACGCTTTTGCAAGAAGAAAGAAAAGCAAAATCAAGAAAATGTCTCGACAGGTGAGTATTATTGTCATCTTTGCGCTCCTAAGGGTGGCGTTGCTAACAACGGCAAGGGCTTCATGCTTGTATTTATGTAAGTGAGTGTGAGTGCCGTAAAGCAGGTTTGTTCTCGCGAGATTAGTCGGTCCGATCCACTGAAAGTTGCAAGTGCTGCTTTCAGGACACAGACCCCGGAGGGAGGGGAGGGACCCACGAATCACTCCGCCAAGTCCTTGTTTACCCCCACAGGGACTCTAGAAAACATTTATTGAGGTGAAAAAACTTACTTAGTTCTGCTTTAAAAGTTAATAAAGTCCACAAGCTATTTTGGATCACAGTTGCTGATAACATGCTTTCCTGAGATAAATTGGTGGTTTAAAACTCTCTGAGTCAATAGAGGCAAGCGACCCTACACAGTGGAGCTGAAAGTGTGCTGACAACTATCTCATCGCAACAAACATTTAGAAAATTTCCCCTTCTACCTAAAAGTTATGGCTTTAATGCTCAAAGTCTTTACAGGAAACATCAAAGTCAATTTATTTCTAGAAAAACGTAAGCTGTGCCCAGTCTTGCAGCCTCAAATGCAGCATCCCCAGTCAGCATGTTTAACTGGTTTTTGTATTCTCACCACACAAATTAATTTAATGCAAGAATAGATGGTTTATAAACCTCCTATTTTACATAAAAGCCACATGTTATTTATTTGTTAGTCATTTGAGTGAGTTTACACTATCCTCCAAAAATGAAAATAAAAAAATGAAAATTTCAATCAAAACAGTTGAAACATTTTTGAGTTTGAAGCCAGTGGAAGCCTCATGTCACCAACGTTTATGTCACACACTAATTAGATCAGCAGTAACCCAAAACCCCAGAACTTAGAATCTCAAAGTTACTAGATCTCTCTTGTGTTCTTATAGATTTGTTGTGTTTTGTAATTTTTGGAAAAAGACATTAAAGACCTACTCCGGTGTTGTTAACATGTTCTTGTGGCATTTTTCTGATGCTAGAGGACATATCTTGAGAAAATTAAGCTCAAAATCCCCTTTCTGAGTATTTCTGCATTCAAACCACTGTAAATCAGTAGCAGATGCTAAAATCTTGTCTAAAAAAGACTGTATTTGTGATGTATAAAAGCCACTGGGTGGGCCACAAGCTCCTGCTCTACTAGCTGTAAGCTAGTGGTAGCACTAACATAAACAGAGATGCTAGAGGACATATCTTATGAAAATTTAGCTCAAAATTGCATTTCTGAGTATTTCTGCATTCAAATCACTGTGAATCAGTATGACACACAAAAATGCTTTACTAGCTGTAAGCTAGCAGTAGCACTAGCATAAACAGAGAGCTCTCAGCAATGAGGAGGGGCGGGGGAATCTTCCATGCCAAAGGTTCCACCCACAGCGCAGAGGTGAATTGCTAATGAGCTACTGTCATTATGGAGAAACTACTTCTTACAAAATGGCACAGGTTTTGTAATTTTGGGCAAAAAAACCATAATCATGATTTAAAGACCACTGAGACGCTTTGAAATAGCTCAAAAGATTATCAAAGTGGGTCTTTAATGCATGTAATATTTTGGTAAGAGCAGCAGTTACAATGCTGCAACAATCTTCTTGCAACTTGTGCAAATTAAAATCTGAAACCACTTGAAATGCTACAGTGTTAAGATGGAAAAGAATCGTCTCTTATGTGAGCTACACTCAAGCGCCACACCAAGAGCCTTCAGAGCCAGTCTCAGATTACAAAACTACTGGTTCTCTCTGCTGTGATTTCATAAGAGGCTTTGAGAGATATATCGCTGACTCTGTGTGTGTATGTGTGTGTGTTGTTGCAACATTGATCTTCTGCACTGATCCACAAGACCGAGGGCAACACTTGTCATTAAGGCCTGTCATTCAGCACAGAGAAGGATCCTGTTTGTAAACAAAGCCATGGCAACCGTGGGACTCTCTCACGCTCTGCTTTGCAACTTGAGCTCACACACGTTAAACTAACAAACACACATAAACACAAATATATACGCAGAGCATCAAGCTTTTCTCTGAACTAGTCCCTGTCTTGTCATCTGCCTGGATATGACCCAGAAATACAGCCACTGGAACAAATAGGCCACTGTCATGTTAATCTCTACCTCTATAAACTGATGGAAACATAATTTGGTGTGTTCACAGTGGAGCCATGTTGCCCTGCTTCTCCTTCCCCTTATGAGCAACTACCCGGCCCTTGTAACCATAACTTGACCTCTCCTTCAGCAGCTCTCACACCTCGTCCCTCTTCCACAGAGAGAGACGAGTAAAACATAATGCAGCACGAAGAAGCACGTCGTACACCCTGTAACTGCACGCTCACACGCCATAAACAGGTGAAGGAGAGTGCATGAAAAATGGGAAAGTAAAAAAAAAAGGTGTATTCACATGCAGATATTCTGAACGAGAAGCTTTGAATGGCAGAGTCTGAGTGAGATTACAGAGATTCTGTAATTGCAGCTACAGATAAAGCGCAGCTCTTGGCAGGTAGAGTAAGAGTCTGCAGAGATCTGCCCTCATTTCCACACCGACACAGCGCTCGCACTCCGTGTGCGAGTCCTTTTAAGCATTCATGCATACTTGGGAATGCGCAGATTGGTGCGTGCTTGTTTATTTGCGTGTCAGATATGCCCCGAGTGTGTGTGTGTGTGTGTGTGTGTGCAAAGAGAAAGGGTTTGAGGGATTAATGAGCATGCTGTCTTAAACAGTGTGCAGTGACAGGAAGACAAGACGAGCCGTCCTTGCCAAAATCACCTTTACACAAGCTGCTCCTCGTGCACACAAACACACGAGCACATATGTGCACATCACACGCGGCCGTTACATACTCTCTCTCCCCCACTCAACACCTCAGTGCCCATCTGAAGCTCGCTCACACACGAGTCGGTAAAGCCAAATCAGTTTTCCCGTTACTACAGCAACAGCATACTTTTATGTCAACTGCAACCTCGTTACTATGGAGATATGTATACAAGAGAAACTCTGTGCCATTGTAGTCAAGGGCCAGATGACAACATAGCATGAGGGTGTGTGCACGGATACACACATGCATCCTTCATCCATTTTGTTCCTCCACACACACGAGTTTGAATTCCCATTCTGGTCAGTGAAAGTAAAAAGCGCTCTCATATTCTTTGGTATGATCTGAGTAAGCTGAACGTGGAGAGTGAGCATTGATCCTCTTTCTGTTTGTCCCCCCCCCCACCCACTCACACCCCAACAACCCCTCGGGCAAGACGGATACTAAAGTCTGCTGGCATCTGTGTTATTAAATCCTGCAGTATTAATTTAGCACTAATTGAGTGAGGGATTCGCTCCCCGTCTACCCTGAGCGAAATCTGGATGGGAAAGCCGGCATTAAAGGCTGCATCAAGACTTGAATCAAAAGCGAAACGCTCTTCCCACTGGGGAGGCACAGAACGTCAGAGTGAAAGAGAACTATGAAAGCAGAGATCATCAACTATTGATAAGTCTGATTCTGGTACAGCTGTAGACAAAATACAGAATGTGTTTGACTTCACATTGAATGTGGCTGCAAAACGGTTGATCACTGTCTGCTCGTGAAATCAGGTCTCGCAACATGTGATAGAGAGAATACTGGAGTTACAGTTAATATTTAGGTGACATGTTGGACTTTTTTCGGGTGGAGGGAGACAAACTGTGATGGGTGATTCATGCCAGAGATCATGTATTTCAGGTTGGAGCAATGTAGGAAAAAAAATGAGGATCTTCAGATTCAAAATCCATTGAAATCTCTGACGGTAGAACGAATCAACTTCGACTGTCAATCTGTTATTTATCAACGATACACGCTGCTCAGCCACTATTACGTTACTATGTGCTGGTGGAAATTTGACTTGTATCATGACGTACATGCCCTAAAATGAAAGAAAATAAATAAATAAACAAACAAATAAATACAAATAAAGAAATATCTGTGCATGTAACTTATATTCAAAATTAATTTAACACAAAAAATTTGATTTTTTTTTTATTTTTAAATAATTTTTGTGTAAGTTAATGTAGCTGCCAGAAAGCAGAATAAATATTCTCTAAGCAGAACGTGGGTCGTGTTAACTTTAACATAGTCGACTATCTAATACATCTTGTAGTAACTGAGATAAAAAACAAAAGCCTCTTTTACTGTGAAACCAGCTCAGAACAGAAAGGGTATGGACAAAGACCCTCTGATGGTGTTCCAGAGAGTTCGGTACCAGGATCTTAGAGACTGATCCTTTTGGGCCCTGTAGATTTTCAGATGGTGTCTTTGTTGTTAGAGCTTACTTCCCTCAGATGCCACCAAACACCATGAGATTGGACTCTGGGGACTTTTACACCACATAATGTGTAAAATATCATCCACCTGAATTACAGGATCCAGATTTGTCTAACGGAACAGAGCCGTCACTTTGCAGCGATCGTAATGTTGTGGCCGACAGGTGGATGTATGCTGACGAGCCGCTGGCCACTATGACACGTAGTTCTAGTCCTACAAATAGTTCAATGTTGCTGATGTTGTTACCATAACAAGGTGGGAACATTTAATTTGAATCTCACTGTTTTGAGTTTTGAGTCTCATTGAAGACCAGTTCCTCATTGGAGCACTATGAAAGTTCAATGAAAAATTTGACTGACAGGAAGTGGAACTCCCTGGGTGCCTCCCTGGGAAGGTGTTCCGGGCACATCCCACTGGGAGGAGGCCTCGAGGAAGACCTAGGACACGCTGGTGGGACTATGTCTCTCAGCTTGACTGAGAACGCCTTGGGGTCCCCCCAGTTGAGCTGGAGGATGTATGAGTGGATGGATGGATGGATGGATGGATGGATGGATGGATGGATGGATGGATGGATGGATGGATGGATGGATGGATGGATGNACCAGCTCAGAACAGAAAGGGTATGGACAAAGACCCTCTGATGGTGTTCCAGAGAGTTCGGTACCAGGATCTTAGAGACTGATCCTTTTGGGCCCTGTAGATTTTCAGATGGTGTCTTTGTTGTTAGAGCTTACTTCCCTCAGATGCCACCAAACACCATGAGATTGGACTCTGGGGACTTTTACACCACATAATGTGTAAAATATCATCCACCTGAATTACAGGATCCAGATTTGTCTAACGGAACAGAGCCGTCACTTTGCAGCGATCGTAATGTTGTGGCCGACAGGTGGATGTATGCTGACGAGCCGCTGGCCACTATGACACGTAGTTCTAGTCCTACAAATAGTTCAATGTTGCTGATGTTGTTACCATAACAAGGTGGGAACATTTAATTTGAATCTCACTGTTTTGAGTTTTGAGTCTCATTGAAGACCAGTTCCTCATTGGAGCACTATGAAAGTTCAATGAAAAATTTGACTGACAGGAAGTGGAACTCCCTGGGAAGGTGTTCCGGGCACATCCCACTGGGAGGAGGCCTCGAGGAAGACCTAGGACACGCTGGTGGGACTATGTCTCTCAGCTTGACTGAGAACGCCTTAGGGTCCCCCCAGTTGAGCTGGAGGATGTATGAGTGGATGGATGGATGGATGGATGGATGGATGGATGGATGGATGGATGGATGGATGGATGGATGGATGGATGGATGGATGGATGGATGGATGGATGCAAAGAGGGATAGCATCCTGTTTTAACTGAATTTCAGTTACATCTTGTGTTTAACACTTCAGTCATATGACACTTGTTTACACACAAACCAAAATTCTACGCTTTGCTATGCAAGATCATTAGCTAAATAACCTTCATGATTTTCAAAATCTGCGAGACATTCAGGACCAGTAACATGCTATTATACCTGTGAACGTTGTTTAGGACCATGTATAAACTGAGCAAAAACGTAACATCCTAAAATTCTCCATTCTAATTTAAAAACAAATATGACGTTGTTGCCCGAAATCTCGGGAACTATCGCAAACTCTCACAAGAAAAGTGAGTTTATAATGGCAGCCAAAATTTCCTCTGCAGACACTAGCTTTTTGAGGAAGATAATACCAATTCATTTTCTATACTGAAGAGTTAGAACCCTAAAATGGTATCCGTAATTGTGACATATGGTTACATTTAAGTGTGAATTGCTACTGAATTTATTGATATTCATGTAAAAAAGCTTTGGAAGCTTTGGAACAACTACAAGAACTTGAACTTTTCATCACGTGGAGCCACTTCAGACCTGGATCCAATGTGCAAATGTCTAAAGCACCACAGACCACAAACATAACATCCCTCTTTTATACATTCTCCAGAGAACCTGTGCACAAGGAACTGCTTCATCTTCACACATCCTAATTTTCTTTACAAACCATCACCATGAACTCACCTCTTTGCATTTAGAAATGATTTTATTTAACCAACAATGGGCCTTTTTAAATTTTTACTGGGTGTTTCATGTCTATAAACACCAGCAGAAAAATTTGAGAAGCATAGAGGCTCATCTGTTTCCATCCCTGCAGAGTCTGAATCAACTCTTCTCTTAAACATGTTGGTCACATCATACCTGGTTATGTTGCTCCTACCCATTCACAAGCTGCGTAACTTTAGTTTTCAAGCTCAAAGTTGCTGCTTCAGCAATTAAATACAGAACAAAGTGGTTCTACATTAAAACAGCTGATTTCTTTACCTGGCTGCGATCTTTGTCCACCTTCTTGAAACACTTGTTGAGTGACAGATTGTGTCGCACAGAGTTCTTCCAGCCTGTGGGGGCGCTTGCAAAGTAAGGGAAGTGCTCCAGAATCCAGCCGTAGATATCCTTCACTGGCAGCCGCTTGTTCGGCGCGTCCTCAATGGCCATGAAGATCAGGCAGCTGAAGGAGTACGGAGGTTTTCGGTTAGCCCCCGCCGCCAAGTCGTACACCGAGTGTGCATCGCCGAGCAGAGGGTCGTCCGGGGAGGGAGATGAAGACGAAGGCGAGCGGGGGTGCTGACTGTCAGGGTCTTGCAGAGGGGAGACGCTACGCAGCCCAGAGTGACTGAAGCTGTTGAGGAGGTCGGTGCTCTCGTGGAGCCAGGAGAGGCTGGTGAGCTCCTCGTCCTCAGCCTTGGAGAAAGAGGCGGACAGAGATAGCGAGAGGTCGGCCGCCTCGGCCTCAGACGCTGCCGTGGCGGCGTCCCCCTGCCGGTACGGTGGGCTCATGCCCTGAGAGGCACTGGCTCCACTACTGGGGCTCTGAGCCTTCTTACTGGGGGGCATGGTGGGTCCCATCCAGCCCAGGGCTCACACCTAAAGAGGAAGACATCAGAGAAACGGGAGGGTGAGTTGGAGGAAAGACAAAAGCAGGAAAAAGGGTTAACTAGTGAAACACAATTGGTTCATCACATAAAGCTTTTACTTCTGTTAAAGGTTAAAGGAAGGGGATTTTTTACTACATTTGCAATTAAGCTGCATTACATCTGAGGTGGAAAATATACATCATCATTTCCCTCTGGAGCTTTCCTTTCAATTCTGACTGGTACAGCAAATTTAGTGCTTCAGTGGTTGAGGAAATCTTGCCTTGTACAACTACCCTCTAATTACCAGTGTAACAGCAAAGTATTGACATTACATGGGGTTGCTGTCATAACACATGAAAACTGTTAAAGGTCTAATGGTTACAGGGACACCGAAACTGTGCCGGTGATTTAACATCTATGCAGCAGAGGAAAATTTAATTGTCAGGGGTGGTGCGATAATTGAGTGCGCACAAAAAGACCTTAAAACTCCTGGATTTACAAGATCAGAGACAGCGTCCAATGATGGGCCTTCGTTTCACAGCGGAGTGTCTGTAACCAGACGTGATCATGATCTGAGTCATTTACCAAGAAAAGAAACAAATTAAAGTGTGAGTTCAAATCCATTCTCTCTCCAATCAGACCATTATCTTTCCAACATAGGAGTGATGCTGAGCTCGTTACATGCAGGCAGAGCGCGGTAATTGAAGGGGAACGGGTCTGAGTGTGGCACCACAATCAGAGGGCTCACAACCAGGCCTTTGATTGTCCTCTAGCACCGACAGCTGTGGGAAGAACCAGCTACAGCAAAATGTAATCTACTCACGGCAAGCCTGAGAACAGACACGCACACCCACACATCGCTAGGACGCACACATGATGCTGTCTCTCTCACACACACACACAGAAAGCAACAGCCACACAGACATGAATGAAAACACGTGGCTGTGTGAATGTGTGTGCAGACACACGGAGAGCAGCAGCGTTCGGACACGGGGATTAGGTCTTGATATGTTCTGGGTCGTCCCCGTGTGGTTGCGATCGCTCTCTAATCCAAGGTGATCATCTGCCGATCCGTCCCCTCACTCTGCCTGATTGACTGACAGCTGTCACCCGCGGCAACCCGCTGTAGCGTGACAACTGTCAGTTCGCTACATCGCTGGCTGCCACGTTACCATGGCAACGGAGCAAAACAACTCATCTGCTCTCATCTGCCTTCTTTCCCCCCCCCGTTCCTCCACGTCTGCTTCTCTTCCACCTTTTTTTTCACTTTTCTTCTTTTTTATCAAGTCAAATAACTGCTTAAAAGTGTTGACAGGCTGTTGTGGAACGACTGAGCTAAATATAGATCTGTGATGTATAGCTGCAGAGCTGTTGTTCCGCCGGCCAGCCTGCAGTCACCTCGCCGCTCCATCCAACTGTCTCCTCGGCACAGGAAAACGCTTTTGCGGAGTTGGCGTGCCTTTGATCTCATCTCTGCTTCCTCTCTGTTCTCTCTCCTCATTTTCCTCCTCCTGCCATCTGACAGTGTGCGCGCTCATTCAACAAGCTGTACCTGTCTGAGATACAGCGTTGTTGCACCAATATTGACATTGAGCATAATGAATTCAAATTGCCCCGGCGACGATGACGCCGCCGCTGAAAACAGTGAGCAGATAATGAAAGAGATGGGCGAGGTGGAGAGGGTATCTGATAGGCCTTTAAAGGTGTGTGTGAGTGTGTTTCCACTAGTTTTCTGACAGGCTTGTCAGGATGCGTGTTTGTGTGTGTTTTGAAGAGGAAGAAAGGACATCAGAGTGACATTGTTCCAGGTAGGAGTCCACTGGAATGCAGAGATGCCTCTGATGCTCTCTTTCTCTCCATCTCTTCCTCCTCCTTGTTATGTTGCCATAGCGGCAAGGGGGCCATGAAACATTACGGCTGACAGTAAAGTCATCTCATTTTACTGTTGCTATGACAACAAACTCCTCACTGTTGGTTGGGGCCATTGCAAGCTGCCGCCCAAGCCTCGTGCCTGAGACTGCGCGTGTGTATGTGTGCCACCAAGTCTCCCATGGGCTCTCATAAAGCTTAACACACTCGCTCTGCTCTAAACAAACTTCCATGAAACTTCTACAATGTCCCCTCAGGACCAACTGCTAAAGGACAAATGCAGATATGTCTCAAGTTCAGACTAAATGATGCTTGCTGTGTGTGTTTCTGTGAGGCATCCTCACATTTGTTTGACAGATGGGACCGTGCTATTCTCTCTGTCTTCCTCATTCTCTGGATCGCTTTTGTGTTTGCACGCTTTGTTTTGATTTGTGTTCGTCTCAGTTTGGCGTTTCCACATTTGGGTTCGTGTGTGTGCGTGTGCGTGCTATGGACTGTGAGCACGCTGTGTGATGTGTCTAGTGCGTTCTTCAGGTAAAACCGTGCACACACCAGTATAATTTAAAGCAGAAGTGAGTACAGTGTTTCTGTTCTCTCTGTGACCCCCGGCACCACACTGCTTCTGTTTGCACTCTGCACCCTGAGCATACAGACTTTAAAAGACACCATTCATTTAGAATAAATGACTTTCTCCACTGGAAACACCATTCTCGAGCGGTTAGAGGCTGGTGGTGCACTTAAGTTGGACTGTTGCTATGATTACACTTCCATGAATATACAGTAGATTCCAGGAGACTCTGACAACATGAAATTACATCAGTAACTGCTGAACATTCAATCTTAACAACTTAAACGGTCTTTTATTCAGTGTAAGTGATTAGTGCATTAATAAAAATACAATAGCAACTGCTTTTTTTTAAAATAAAAAATCTTTGTTCTATTAGAGTCACTCAGAGTTTTCAGAATGTAATAATAAAAAACTAGAGTCATAGATGCAGAAAAATATGCTTTAACAGAATCCGTCCATAAAATGACCCTTAAATGTTTTTATAATTCAGCTTTACAACCCCTTTCCACTGAACTCGCAACGTTAGTGACGCGTATTACGCAGCTGATAGCCGCTATTAAAGAGGCCATTTCATACACATTTCAGGATTTTGTGGTTATTTCTTAAGTATTAACCAGTAATATGAAACATTTTATATCTAAAAAATGTGAGGAAACACTTATTAACAGACCTTTCAATCTGTCTGCATTAAAATTTGGTTCCGGCTCCTTCCGTCAGGCTGCTTCGGGCAGCAGCTCGTTCATATTCATTATTCAAATTTGCTGGACTCTGATTGGCTAACAAACTAGCCTATGAGATCAAGGTATACTGTTTCCTGCCCCGCTGTGCATGGCAACATCAGTCGTGTCTTCCTGTTTGCTACGTCTTATGCTAACAGCTTTTAGCCAGCAGCATGCTAGGCGTGGTTTCAACTGCGGGAGCTGCCAAATACTAACGAACAAAGGAGTTGTGATGAAACAGATACAGGCTGTTTGGACTCGGGAAAACTCGGGTGTTATCGCCACCTGCGTAGTTTGAGAGATAAAAACTGAGAGAGAAGTTGTTGACCCGTTTTCACACCCACTATGAAGGTAAGAACACCTGTGGAGCTAAAATATTCAACAGAAACATCAGAAAAAACATTTTGAATGGAAGGGCCTCTTTAAAATCAATGAGACCATTTCCACTGAACGCGAAGCAGTGAGCATTGGACACATCTTAGAAGTGTAGTGTCGTGGACATTACTTTGAAGTTCTATGGACCAGACAGGAAATCAGGCTTTCTTACCCGGAAGTTTCAAAATAAAGGACATGTCTGGATTTCTGTTTGCGAGATTACGAAAAAATACAGTACCCGTAAGGGGTTTGAATTCCGTAGGTAGTGTGAAAATAAGCCACATACCTTCTGGGTACATACTGTCGTCTTTCTCCCTGCTTTTTATTGTGTGTACTGACGAAGTCGCATTTCCTAGGACCAGCTGAGTTTACGCAAGTGATTCGCAAGTGAAGCGCCCCTGGTAGGACGGGACGCTTGGCTGATTGTATGAGCAAAATGCTACGTGCTATCAACACGTTCAGTGGAAAGGAGAAGGGGTGATGGAATAAAATTTCCTTTTTGTCAAGAAAAGTCTAATTTTAACCAGTGTTACCAACTTCACAACTTTGTCGCTATTTTTCACAACTTTTCAGACCCCCTTAGCAACCTTTTTATCAAAAAGCACCTAACGATAAATCTAGCGAGATTTCTGACCTGCCTTAGTTACATTATGTAGAGCTTTGTCGCTGATATTTCGCCAATATTTCTTGCAGATTGTTCAGCTGTTCAGAACGTACTTCCTGCCATGTTCAGAAAGGGAATGATGTGCGCATGTGCACGCAGCACGATCACGTGACATCAACCAACCAATCATAAACCTCTCTCAGCTTACCACCCACTCACAAACTGTTTTTTTAGAAACTTTATTGAACAGAGTGCAAGTACACCCCAAGAGGTCAGATGAAGTATATAAGTAAAAAAAAAATCTGCAGGCATTATAAGACTGATCTTTCTTTAATAAGCCAGCTCACGTTTCAAACCTCTTGTTTCAAAAAGCCTTTTTAAAGTCTAATTAACACAACTTTTGTTTAAAAAGCTTAAAAAATGATGAAGTCCTTAATATACAAATTAGCGTGTGACGTAATTTGACGACTTGGCCACCTTCTGGGTCAACTTCAGCTACTTTCTGTCAGAGAGCGTTAGTAACACTGATTTTAACCCATTATGCAACTAGTGACTGGAAAGGGTTAGTTCAGACCTTTTGAGGTAGTTATGTACTGTTATCTTACAGGTTGTATATAGCTCTTTGACTGACCTCAATTTGCAAAAAATAGGGAGGAGTGAGCTCCGTGAATCTTGACACAGTGAGGTCAAAAACTGCTGATATAAAAAAACCTCACAGTATTGATGTATTTTATAAACATTTACACTGTTGTGAATTTCAAATACATTCTTTACATAATATGAAATTGACAACAGTGTAAAAGTTTATAAAATCGTACCCACATTTTATGACGGTTGCAATCCATTTTGTGACTTGTCCTGTTGAGACTAGTTCATCTCTCTGGTTAGAACTAAGCTGTTTCTCCAAATTGAGGCAAAAGTACCATCAACAACAGGTAAGATGTAAATTGTTCAATGATGATCAATTTGTTGAGAAATTCCAGCTGGTAAAGGGTTACATGTCATGAGCCAAGCGTGAAAATGATCAAATACACATGTTATTGTGCCAGTTATTATGTAGAGAACAATACATTCAACAGCTGATGATCTAAAACAGTATTTAAAATATTAAAATATGTTAGAAAAACTTAAATTTCCATAAGATTCAACTCAAGTTGAAGAATAAGGTTTATGAAGGCTGATTACATTCCGGAATAGCGCTACAACTGGTGGCAGCTTGTTGGAGTAGCTCTGTGACTTAGCTAGCACTTGCTAGCATTTTCTTTTTTTTTTTTTTTTGTTCTTTTTGAGTATTTCTTGCTAGTTTTTTCTTCTGGAAATATTTTCTAAATACTTTTCTTCTGACTTGGGTGCTGTGCTGATTGAGTTTTTTGCTTGATTTGTCACTTTTTTGCCACTTGTTATGATGCGTAACTATGGCAACAAGAGACTTGTTTACAAGTAAGAGCAGCTAACTGACATTTCTAAGGCTGAAATAATCCTCAAATTGAAACTCTGGATCCCTGATGAGCTCAAAGAAGAAGACATGGATGCAGAGTAGGAGCAGAGTGAAGAGAGAGAAAGAGGAAGTTTAAACCTTCACTTCCATCAGTCATGTTGACAAATGTGAGATCTCTTTGCTAACAAAATGGATGAACTTGAAACTCTGTTGAAATGCAGCATCATGTGTTTCACTGAGACATGGCTAAAGGGACATATCCTGGACTCCAGTGTGTCTCTGTCTGGCTTTCAAACAATATGGACAGACAGAGATTTGAAGAGGAGCGAAAAATGAAGAGGAGTTTGTCAGCTGATCAGATCTGCAGTTACCTGTTGGGGGCGGAGCATCAGAGTATGTGACATGAAGAGGCTGAACAGATAGATATGGAGGACTGATTCTGTCCTGGAGACTGAACTGGAGTCTCTTGAGTTGATTGTCCAAAGGAGGATGAAGAACATGATGGAAAACCCTCATCATCCTCTTCAGAACACAGTAACTCAACACCAGAGTGTCTTCAGTCAGAAGATTCTTCATAATCCACTGCAGCACAGACCGCTACAGGAGATCCTTCCTGTCCACAGCTAGAACTCTCTATGGCTTCCTGAAGAATAACTGAGCTACAACAACACTTGAATTTCCCTTCGGGGATTAATAAAGTATTTTTGATTTGATTGATTTGATTACATGCTTTGGAAAAGAAAATCTGGAGCTGTAACAAGGCCAATAATTCTTTTCAAAACTTCCAAACTTTTCCAAACTTCTATGCTTTGTTTCTAAATCATAAAAAGGAAAGTAAAAGTCCATAAATTAGACATAAAATAAACAGAACAGATGGAACCAAAAATCTGCAAATCGTTAAGAATTATAAGGGCAAGAAAAAAAAATACAGTAATGCTTCCTCGACTGCAGCAGTTGTGTTCCAGAACCTCCTACAAAAAGTGGAAATCCATGAAGTACAAACCATATGTTTCTAGTTATTTTTAGAAAATTTTAAGCCCTTATAAGAAACTTAACGCAGCGAAGCATGTTGATGCTGAAGGAGCGAGATGAGATGCTGGTTAGCACAAAGCAGTTCTAATCCTGAGCTTCGTTGCTGATCCAATCAGTGCCCAGGATACATGACCACGTGCATCTCAGTCATTCGCCAATAGCATTCCGTGTACGAAGTTAAGGAAGCATGTACCAGGAATACAACGACCAAAATTCCCATTTAGTGAAGCCACAAAAGTCAAAGCATGACATTATGAGGGATTACTGTACATGTATAGATTGTAGTCTTTATTGGTTAAATGCAGTATATCCAATTAGTTCCAAACTAAAGTTTTACCATTAAATTAGAATGAAAAAAATAATAAACACAAAAATGCTGAATTTGGTATAAATTACACCAAGATCAACTGAAACAAATGCACATGATGCACAATGAGCCATCATGACTAAAGGAAGCTTTTTTCCATGTTTCTAAGCTGGAATGATGTTTTAATGCAAATATATTAGTTCAAAATAAATGTCTATAACGTTCTCCAACTTATTACATGAAATTGTTGCATTTTATCAGATGCAGAAAACATGTTCATATTTAAATCAGTACTAAATAATTTTTCCACAGCCGTGTCTCAGACAGCTGTTGCTGGAACCGGTGTTCTGTAGAAATATGGTACCTGTTGAGATGTGCTACTGATTCCTTCTGCACATATGCCGTTCCACAGTCTTGACTTCAATAAACAGATTTCTTGTTTATTTTTTTTGTTTCTATATTTTTCCATAAATACATTTTACCTATCAAATAAATTCTCCCAGGACAGAAACACTAAATATGATGATATTTTTACTTTCTTTGCATTGTCAGAGCAACAGGCAAATGTTTGGACACACCCAGAGGAGAAGGACCCAACAATGGCTGATAAGGACCCAGAGGGCTTTTATATAGAAAATATCAGGGAAGGATCATAAAAATATGTTAAAATAATTAACAGGACGCACTCACCATAAACAGGAATACTGTATAAACTTCTAATAACATCTCATCATGAAATAAGTTGTCAATTTGTACAATGGAAGCTTGTTTCATCAGGGCAGCATAAATCATCAGAACACCACTTCCTGCTGTGACCCGAATTACTGAAGTTAATATAGGAGGACCAGAGGCATCCAGAGTGTCTCATATGAAACTGTTTTACGGTAAGTATCCACTTAGACAAGTTTCAAAACTGGAGCTTTAACTTTTAAAAGTTATTTTGTGCTGCTTTTAAAAAAATTCATTATATTTACTAAAAGAATTGACAATTTCAAAACGTACAACAGCCGGTTTTCACACGGAAAATTCCCTCGTAAAATGTGCAAAACATTTTTAAATCCCTGTGCTATTTTTCTTGACATGTCTTCAGAAGGCAAAGGAGTTGAGGGAAACACCATGAGTAGTAGAAGAAGAGCATTAGTTAAAGTGATCCAGACTCAACAGGTCTCAACAAAATGATACGACTGCTCTTGGAGGTTTTTTAGATGACCAGAATAAGAGAAACAGAACCTGAAAATATGCTCATTTAGAATACCATCGCTGACCTTCACGTAGCCACGCTGACCTGTGGCCAACACCGACTCTCTGAAGTCTTTGCAGCTGGAAACCGAGGCCACCAGTGTTTACATGAAGGGGGAAAAGGTTAATAAACTCCTCTGAGAGTAGACAGGGTGTAAGCTAATTCATGTGCGCTAATTGACAGTGTAATCATCTTACACCACATTCATTCTCTCGCAGATACTGGGCTAGATGACACGCCACATTTACGTAATCCTCAAAAGATCTCCCGTTCCCTGTTGGCAGCTTTTTCTGTCTGACTTGCAGGCATTCTGGGAGACAAAGCCAGGGGAAGCGTGTTCATAATGTCCTTCATTTTGCGCCGAAACTGACTTTCAGAAAAAAATACACAAAGTCATCAAATTACAGAAACTCCCCAAAAACCACATCAGTGCTGAATTATTACATCCAACCCCAGTTTAGTTTATGACGCCCTGTCAGCGGCTCATTTCTGCATCTCTCTGGGCTTCTGCAAACTAAAGCAACTATTAGAACATTGTCAGTTTGATTGCAGCTTGTGACATGAGCTGCGTGACACATCCTCCTGCTCCTCACTTTCCTGTCAGTCTTCACCATACAGTGCAATAAAGTCTGTGCCATGAAACATAATCCCCCTACCCCTGAATAGAGTAGTAATAGTAGTGTAGAAGATAGCAACAAAGAATGGAATAGTGGCTGGTAGGAGTTATTACTCGTAGAGGGGGCGAGCTGAACCTTGTGGCTCCTCTGGCCACAGTGATAAAGCAGAGAGTCAGATGCACCGAGGCAAAACTAATCTGGAGTTTTGATGACAAAAGGACGACCTTTATCCTTCCTTCATATAGACTGGATGGATGGAAGGGAAAAGGAAGACCAACATGAAGAGGGAGAAAATGAGAAGTCTCTAAGAGCCTGAAAAATAATAACTTCTGCTACATATATATGTCAGCACTGATTGGGGGGAGCCCAATGAAATTCTTCATTTCCAAGCCACAGAATCTTTAACCCCCCCCCCCACACACACTATTTCTGAGTTCCACCTCTCTCTGACAAAAAAACATCAGGGTTCCAGAGGGCTTTAAGGAAGCAGAGCAACACAAGTCACATCCTTTAAGCTCTAACTGTGTCTTATTCTTGTGTCATCCACAGCAGCAAGGAGTTCTGGAAAAGAGGTCAGAGGTCAGGGAGTCCCCCAAGGACCGCTCCTGACCCATCTGTCCAGGCTGGGCTCCACGCTGCCTGGCAGCTAAAAACAGTTGCTCACACAGAAATATAAATACAATCACAGAACATAAGATCACCACATGAATACTTGACTGGTTTGGACTTGCAAAGCAGGTGTCAAATGTTTGGATTATTTTTTAATTCCCAAATAAAAATCACAATTTATATTTTACATGCACATCTTTCTAAGATATAAAAGTGATTTGCAAACAATTCATGTAAATATACTGACCTTTACAGATTAAATTGCATATTTATATATTTACATTCCTATTAGACGCATTATTTGCATCTGCTACTGATTCACAGAGATTTGAATGCAGAAATACTCTGAAAGGCAATTTTGAGCTTCATTTTCTTAAGATACATCCTCAAGCATCAGAAAAATGCCACAAGAACATGTTAACAACATGAAAAACACTATTTTCATTGGATTGGGTCTTTAAAAGAAAGAAACGGGCTCTTGGGGATTGGTATCGTTGTATGCACCACACTGAACATAGACTAGACAAAGCAAAGCACAGAGCTGAGCTCAGACAGAACATTATAGATCTCCATTATAAAGATACAGACTTCTAGATCATCTCCAAGAAGCTTCATGTTCCTTTGACCACAGCTGACAATATTATTTCACGGTATAAGGTTTGTAGGACTGTAGCCGACTTCAGGAAATGCAACACTGAATTGATCAAATGGTTTAAAAAAGGAGCAGAGGAAAATGTTTAAAGAGGCCCTTCCATTAAAAACAGTTTTTCTGAGGTTTCTGTTGAATATTTTAGCTCCACAGGTGTTCTTACCTTCATAGTAGTTGTGAAAACAGGTCAACAACTTCTCTTTCAGTTTTAATTTCTCAAACTGCGCAGGTGGCGATAAAACTCGAGTTCTCCCGAGTTCGAACGGCCTGTATCTGTTTCGTCACAACTCCTTTGTTCATCAGCTCCTGCAGTTGAAACCACGCCTAGCATGCTGCTGGCTAAAAGCTGTTAGCAAAAGACGTAGCAAACAGGAAGACACGACATCTGACGTTGCCATGCGCAGCAGGGCAGGAAACAGTATAACTTGCTCTGATAGGCTAGTTTGTTAGCCAATCTGAGTCCAGCAAACTTGAACATTGAATATGAACGAGCTGCTGCAGAAGCCTGACGGAACGAGCCGGAACCACCAGAATTTTAATGCAGACAGATTGAAAGGTCTGTTAATAAGTGTTTCCTGATGTTTTTTAGATATAAAATGTTTCATAGTACTGGTTAATACTTAAGAAATAACCACAAAGTCCTGAAATTTGTATGAAATGGCCTCTTTAAAGCTAATCAAGCTGAACATAGCTGTGACATTGAAAAGCCAGTGGGTGGGCAACAAGCTAAACAGAGAACTCTCAGCAACAGGGAAGGGGGATCCTCCATGCCAATGGTTCCTCCCACAGCAAGGAGGTGAATTGCTAATGAGCTATTGCTGCTATGCAGAAACTACTACCTAGAAAAGGGCACATGTTCAGTTATTTTGGATGAAAACGCCATAATAATATTTTAAAGACCACTGAGAACATTTTAAAAAAGTTTAAAAGATGATTGGAGTGGGTCTTTAAACATGTTGAACACTTAGTTTGAAAAAGGACTATAATGCAGGATTTATTGCCTCTTCATGGATCTCACCACATTTATTTGTTTCTAACTTATCTTTGTAAAATAAGAAACAAATCTTCCTTTCCCATTTTTTGTTTACTCTTTCACAGACAGAAGACACACATTAGATAACTGCTTTTAATTGAATCTCTTTTTAACGACCTGTGAGAGTAACAACGAATTTATCTGTATCTGTACTTGGCCTCTTCTTTTTAAAAAGGGCCCCTGATGCTAAACTTAATCTTGATCTGAAACAGCTTTTCATTTCTGTAAGTTATTTTATAGGTGGATATAAAAATATTTACTTCATAAAACTTCCTAATAGGCATTAGTTTGTAATGTATTACAACTAGACTTAAACCTAATAGTAATTAAATTATACAAAACAGGTTGTTGTGTTTGTTTTGCAGAAGATTAAACATTAATCGCTCTTTTTATTGATAAATTCATAATGGAGATAACAAGCCGATGATCCGCATAACTTTTATCTTGAAAAATGATAGCAAGCAAAAAATAAATAAAAATAATAGATCTTTGTTGTATCTCCTTAACCATGAAAACATATATTTAGCAATTTGACTGACATTGATCTCATTATCAGTTCAGTAGTTATTCACAAGAATCTATTTTTCAGTATTGGTGGTTTTCTTCTGCATGGAGCTCCAGAAGGAACATCAAATCCATTATCATGATTCTACGGTGTCCCGACTATCCTTTGGTGTTTGATGCAAGTTTATACCACCATTTGTTCTTGCAGTAATAAAAAATCTGAAGGTTCCATATTTTTTTTCTTTTCTGGATCAAAAAATCCGGAATTTTGTAGCAATCCAGATCAATCCTTGATCCAGATCAGCCTTTGATCCAGGTCAATCCTTGGTATCATGTTGAGCCTGTTGGGAACTCAACCTATATTTTTTTTTTATCAAGCACACGGACCATTTATTATGGAGTTACATGCAGATATCTTTAAAAAAAAAACAGCCCTAAATCACTATGATGAAGATTCCTTTATAAAATGCCTGAATCCAGACGGTGATCCAGATCACCTCGAAATTTAATCACTTCTTCATTTGGGCCATTTCTGACCTTTCCTGAAAATTTCATCACAATCCATCCAGAACTTTTTGAGACATCTTTCTAACAGACTGACAGACAAACTAACAAACAAACTCACCTTGGCAGAGGTGATAATTTAAAAGAAAATGTAATCAAAATAAGCAGAATTAAGACAACCAAACACAACACTGGGTCAGGATGGACTAGATTGTTTGCTGAAACGAGCAGGTTTTTAGATTTAGGTTAGCTTTTTGAAAGCATCGACTGATTCCAGAGAGTGCCGGTCTACGCTCGTTCCACAGACGGGGCACTTTGGCTTTGAACAATCAGTCAAGTTCCTGGAACTATCAGCAGGTTTGTCCAGACAACCTCAAGCTTTGAGATGAGCTGTAGGTCTTGATTAAGTCTGTGTTGAGGACAGGAGTCTGACCATGTAGGGCACGGAGTCTGACCATGTAGGGCACGAAAGGTCAGCACCAAAATTTAAAACTGGACACGAAACACAACAGGGAGCCAGTGAAGAGTCTTTAAAACTGGTTTAACATGGGACCTCCTGTTGGTGCTGGTCAACAGCATCACAGCTGAGTTCTGGATGTACTGGAGGCGAGCCAACATTTTCTTATTGGAAAGTACAACCTAATGCTTTCCACAAACAAAATATTCAGGGAGGGTGTGTGCAATGTAAGACACATACAATTATACTGTCACTTAAAAAAGTATTAAATAATACAACATTAAAAAAATACAGCCTTTACCACTCAAAGAAGGTTATCCAACAACAATAGAAGACATCTGAATCAGGCAAACCGAGTAAGACCAAACTGACAAATGCTATCAGCAGTAAGTAGAAGTAACACTTAATCCTTCTTTCTAAGGACAATCATTAGATTGATGTATACACAAAGCCCAAAGACAAACTCAAGCTAACTGTGGTGAATACTTGAAGGTGACTTGTGTGTGTACACCCTGGAGGTGGTCTACAAGGGTGATGTGTGTCTGTGTAATATGTAGTGGAATGGTTGCAACAGTCAGGTCAAGCATAAAAAAAGACTAGGCCCAAGGCTCTGCTGCATGGTTATGACTATCACACATTTGTGCACGCTTATTCTGATGCAAAGCTTACCACAACAAAAAAATCATTTTAAAAATTCCATTCTAGCTACTGAGATTTGTCTTTAGACTATTTCATTAACTGAACAACATTTCTGGATACTAGTCATAGTGATTTAACAAATGTTCAGGTTTAGAGTTCAAGGTTATAAGTTATATTGTCGAATTAGCACATAGATTTTACTATATTGTGTCAAATCAATTAAAAAAGGACAGAATTCTCGTAGTTATTACTTTGCTTTCATTGACTTGACTTCTCAGTAGAATGGATCAAATCAAATCAAAAATACTTTATTGATCTCTGAAGGGAAATTAAGTGTTGTTGTAGTTCTTCTTTAGGGAGTCATTGTAGAGGGTTCTAACTGTGGACAGGAAGGATCTCCTGTAGAGGGTTCTAGCTGTGGACAGGAAGGATCTCCTGTAGAGGGTTCTAACTGTGGACAGGAAGGATGTCCTGAAACGGTCTGTGCTGCAGCGGATTATGAAGAATCTTCTGACTGGAGACACTCTGTTGTTGAGTTGCTGTGTTCTGAAGAGGATGATGAGGGTTTTCCATCATGTTCTTCACTTCCTTTGGACAATCAACTCAAGAGACTCCAGTTCAGTCTCCAGGACAGAACCAGCCCTCCTTATCAATCTGTTCAACCTCTTCATGTCAGTTGCTCTGATGCTGCTTCCCCAACAGGTGACTGCAGATGTGATCAGCTAACAAACTCCTCTTCTTTCCTCTTCTTCAAATCTCTGTCTGCCCGTATTCTTTGAAAGCCAAGTAGAGGCACGCTGGAGTCCGGGATATGTTCCTTTAGCCATGTCTCAGTAAAACACATGATGCTGCATTCCCCATACTCTGGCTGGGTCTTCAACAGAGTTTCAAGTTCATCCATTCATTCTGGGAAGTGATGTTCAAAGGTCCACCAACACTCAAAATGGGAGCTAAACAATTCTAGTTGTAACTTAAATCATATACTGTTAATACAACAGGTCAGAGGAGAAAAAAGTGTATCTACAATTAACAAACATTCTGCTCCCTTCTTCTATTTTTGAACCCAAGTCGTGTGCAGTCCTGTCCCCGGATTTGATTTGAAAATAGGGCCAATAAGATCAATAAGAAGAGTTACCTCCCCCAGAAGTCAAATACATCCACTAAATACCAAAAGTGATGGCAACTTTCCCGCGAGACCATACAGATGAGTTGAGATAGCATATATAAGCACATATAAGATGATATATACAAACTGAAAATGTCTGTTTTTACTGCTTACCAACACAAAGGATGCAAAAACCCTAAAGTAATTGTCACCCCAAAATGAATGAAAAAAACTCAAACAAACCAACAACTCATTAATTAAACTCAAAGTTTCATTATCACGTTTACTATTTACACAGGTTATATACACAACAGTCCCACAGTTTCATAAGTCCGGTCCTGGTCTTGCGCTCAAAAGATCCAGTCCAGTAAACGAGTTCCAAAAAAATAATATAACCAATTAAAAATCCACTCCGGGGTTTCCTTGTTCCGCGCAAAGTGTACGCCCAGCTAGTTGCACAAAGTTTATCCCACAGATATCCGTCAGAGTGATTGAATGTTCTGTACTCACAGTTCCAGTGAGAGTTTATATCTAGTTTGACAAGGATTTTACTCGCTTCTGCCTTTGCTGTCCAACGCGCTCTGCAGGCCTGCTTCAGCCTGACGCGCTGAGTCCTCTGCCTGCTGCTTCCTGCCGCTCGCTGCCTCTCAATGCCATTTTTGCACGCGCAATCTTTGAATGGGCAGGCCCGCCGGATATAACACCGCCAATACACGTAAGCGGACATGCAGTCCATGCTCAGAGTAAACACGTGAGTTCGCAAAATACACAATATATAATGAAAATAACAGCAGGCAGGTTTACATTTAAAGGAGAACGCCCGTTTTTTGCAATTGGGGCCTTATTTATTCTGTGAGATGTGTTTTACTCGTCATCAGTGGTACTTTTTTGCGATTCGGATTCGTCTCGGAGATTTTTGATTCACACGGCAAACACCTAAACGCCAATAAACGAGAGTCAGTTGGGCCTGCGTTCGCCGACCCTAAATCGGTTTAAAATCAGTTAAAATCCGTTATTTTTTTAATCTGGCCATTAGGATACTCTATTGTTTTTTCCGTTCCAGTGCCATTTTGAATCCTGCGCTCATAGAAATTATATTTTTTAGGAAGCTAAGCCACTGCACCAATAGAATGGGCGCGCGGAGAGATGATGTCACTCTCCCGTCACTGTAAAAAATATCATTTCTATGAGCGCAGGATTCAAGATGGCACTGGAACGGAATAAACAATAGAGTATCTAAATGGCCAGATTAAAAAAATAACGGATTTGAACTGATTTTAAACCGATTTAGGGTCGGCGAACGCAGGCCCAACCGACTCTCGTTTATTGGCGTTTAGGTGTTTGCCGTGTGAATCAAAAATCTCCGAGACGAATCCGAATCGCAAAAAAGTACCACTGATGACGAGTAAAACACATCTCACAGAATAAATAAGGCCCAAATGGCAAAAAACGGGCGTTCTCCTTTAACATAATTAAGGTTTAACACAAATAACAGCAGGACTTATATATAAATAATTTTAACCCCAAAAAATAAACTATTCAGTACTGACAGGTGGGTCGTTACAATGTGACGCCATATTCTGTTATTGAAATCTTAGTTTGACAGGGGAACTACAGCCATGAGTAAACTACACCTTAACAGCCAGAGGACATCCCTCCACACTGATCAACCAGATGGGTAAAAAAGAAGGAACCCGAATATCACTGATTATTAGAAGTGGTATATAAATGCGAACATGTCCCTGTAACCTTTGTACCATCCAAGGGTAGTTTCAGCAGTAGCACACGGTAAGTAAACTATCCTCAATGCAAGTCCTCCTCAGCCCAGAAACTCAGAACTCCTATTCAGAAGGTGGCGCCAAATGCACACTAGACAAAGAAGTCTACACGTAAAACCACGAGGAAAGGAGAAAAAAAATCAACTGAGGCAGTGGCGTTGGAAAAACACTGTGTGAGATCTGCTGCTATCATTTCACATTAAGACGTCCTTGAGGACACAAAACTGCATCAAGTTCATCTATCAAAGTAATTTTCTTCTTCGTGTTTTTTGAGCAGACAAACCAGCTCGTTATCTCCACCTATTAATCTGAAGCAAAAACAGTAGACCCCTGAGTGAAACACTGCAGTACAGCTGATCCAAAAATAGCAAGAACACGAGTGGCGAGGTCTCAACAGTTTGTGCACCCAGACGCGGAGAAGCATATCAAGCCCTTTAGAGAGAAGTTTTCACCTTTTATTCCCCTCCTGCTTCAGAACTCCCTTCTCTTGCCTGTGTCCTTCCCTCTCCCTGGAAGGCCTCCCCGTCTTTTCTCTTTGACACTGAGCTGCTCCCTGTTGGCGCTTCGTGCTCTTTCACAATGTTGTGGGAAAAGAGACAGAACAAGAGAGCAAAAAACGGAGAAGAGAAAGAAAGGCAGACTGCCAGAAACACTATACGGTATATCAAAGAAGCCAGTGCACAGCCAATAGAGCTTTGATAGCAGGCAGAGAAGAGTGAAGGCCACAAAAGAGCAAAGAGAAAGCCTCAGTGACCTGCTTAAGGAGGGAGCATCATCTATCGGGATTCCCGTATTGAGGGGAGAACGGGGTACGCGATGCTTCGGGTTATTGTTTTTCAGCTGTTTGTCCTGCGGTCACAGAAAAAAAATTAAACAAGTCTCTCTCTCTCTGGCCTTGTGTCTGTCTGTCTGTCTCTGCTGTCTCTTTGCCCCCAGCTTTTCCACTTATCTTTAACAAACAGCAGCTCAGGCTTTCAGCCACTGGTCAAAACTTTGTCCCGACAGCAAAAAACCATGGCAACAACCCTTAGAAGAGCATTTCCAATTCCAAAGGTCCTCCCTCTCTGGCTTCCCAAAGCTGGCTCTGCTCTTTGGCCAAAAAATGATGGAACTGGAATCAATAAGCAAAACAAGCTCAGAAGTTTGTGATCAAGAGAACAATTTACTGACTCACTGTTGGTTGAGAAACTAATGACTTAAGAGTTTATTAGATCACCTTTGGCTTAAGAAGTGGAGTGCAAAAAATGTCTTCTGGTTGAAAAGAGAAAAAAAAAGTGCAAAGAGAAGAAGAAGAGAGTGAGGCAGCAATCTGTCAGGCACCTCTACAGTCCTGCTGGTCTGTCTTTGCTGACAGTACTTAGAGGACTTCTGCTGATGATACAACTCTGCTTACATCTCTCACTCCTCCCTCCCACTCCTACAAGCTGTTTTTAACACTGTACACCATACCTTATGTCGACTGAAACCCACTCTTAATGCTGAAAAAATGACATTTTACAATCTCATGATCAGGTTACAACTGGAAAAAAAACTATATCTGGTCACACACGTCTGCCCTAGCTTGGTGATTTTCCTTTGTTTTCCACATGGTATCATCTAGAAACATGCAGTCTGTTCGCTTAGCAAAAATTTAAGCTTCAAATGTACTTGCAATCTTAAATAGGAGGGTAACGTCAATCCTTCTCATTTCTATGTTTAGACAGCAGTTGTATTATTTTATCACTACTTTTGATATTAAATTAATATCTTCAAAGCACACAGGATCAATAGCGGCCAAGAGCTGAAAATATGTTGTCTAATCTTGAATCAGATGTTTTTTATTTGTAAAATGTAAAACATTTCCTAATTTTAAAAAAATCCCCTGAAGTTCAAGACTTACAAAAAAGCCAGATGGTTTGGCGTGTTCACATGTTGACATAACCTTGCGCTGCAAGATGGATTCTCGCGAGATTTGGAGTTTTCCAAACCCAATGGGTTTAACAATTTATTTGGGAAACACCATGAGTACAAAACAGCACATTAGTCCGTCATTGTGTGTATTTTTTAGCTACATCTTCTGTTTACCTGGAAAACCACTGGGATCAACATCAAAAAGTATTTTCTAACTGGCCTCCCAAACGGTCTCGGCCCAAAACCAAGTGCATTCTGCCCCATTTTGCTCCCTCTTCCCCGGTAGTGGATCAGCCACCGCGGTCCAGTTCTGTCTCAATGAAATTGAAGTGACTACAAGAATGTGCAACTCTCTATGTGAAAAGCCCATGAATTCTGTGCTCTGTCAGTAGAAGTTTGAGCGTAGCATAGCCAATTTGACAGAGTTGAAAAAGTTTAAGGAATGGGTTTAAGGAACAGGGTGATATTAGCATATCCATTCACTGAAGGGATACCCAAAGAAATTCTAAGGCTGGTGAAGAGTTTTTGGTAGAGGAAATGTTTAAAATCTACATTTTAAAGGGAGAAAAATGAGTTAAATAACCACAAGAGGTTGACTTTAACATTTTTACAGCAAAACTAAATTAAATCATGTACAATTTTGCAAAATCCACTTCCTTTAGTTCAGTGGTGTCCAGTCCTGGTCCTGGAGGACCACTATCCTGCATTTAGTTGAGAGGTTAAATTATCTCTTCATGTTCTCGAGTCCTCAAGAAGTTTGTTAATTCATTGTGGGGGCTCAAGGACAGAAATGGACACAGCTGTCTTTGTTCAACCAAACTTTGGCTAGTTTGTCAGGAAGAAGGTTTTATCTTTGTAGTTTGAGCCCAAACAGAAGTTTAAAGGTACAGTATGTAAGAATTTTACAGGTAAATACTCACACAACAGTCTAATGTCCCACCCAAGTTGAAAGTAAAGTCACATTGTAACAGATCTCGAGCTCAACCGGCTGGGGGGTCGCTAGATTTTGTAATTTTAAAAATGCTGTTCCGTCACGGAATCAATGTTTACAATAACTTTTCTGTGTCCAGACTTCCTGTTTCCATAGCGAATCACATGTGAGACTGCAAGCAGCAAAAAGTAAAAGAAGCAGCCCTGCGGTAACTTGTAGTAAACCTAAGAAACCACGACATCCTTCCCAAAAATTGTACAAATACAAGAGAAACAAAATGAGGATCAACATTGGAACTGGCAACCCGGCCGAAAAATCCGGAAGGGGAGGGGGTGAGTGGCAGAGAGCAGACGTTCTTTTTTCTACATGAACTGCTGGACTCTGATTTGATGACAAGATCTAATTTATACATACTGCACCTTTAAAAAGGATAATACTGTAGTGTACTGACCTTACAGATGTGAAGAGATCTGCATTATAAACATCTGTGGTTGTAAACTGCAGATCAATGTAGAAGAGTAATGCATGAGGCTGTTTGTGCACATGTATGAAGTCAATATACAAGATCTGAGCCTAGACATGAATGTGAAAATCTATCAGACAACAGGTCATAAACATCTTTACAAGGATGGACTACAATAAACTAAACTAACTAGTCTTTGGTGTCATCAGAAACATTTTCCATTTATTGGTTGAACTATTTATGTAGATTATCATGTAATTTACAGATTTGAAATGCTTCTTGCAGATATTCAGGGAATGTAATTCACTGGTATTACCTTTATCACCTACTAATACTTTAAATTTTGGTCTTTGAGAAAGTTTCACAACAACTTTAAGATTGAATTGTTATTATATTGAATCCAGACAACAATATTCAATTCAAGATTCCTGCAAACTTCACAACATTCTCAGTTACTGATCTAAATACCATCTGAAAAGAAAATGTGTGCATCCACTAATACAGGTGTCACCAACACGGTGCCCGCGGGCACCCGGTCGCCCGCAAGGACCACATGAGTCGCCCGCGGGCCTGTTCCAAAAATAGCACATCTCATAGAGAGCTGCGTCTAAAAATTAATTTTGTTCTGTTGCTATTATTTTTTTAATCACACTTGTATGTATATAGATTTAAAAAATACTATCTTAAAAATACTTTAAGGTTAACGCGCACAATATTTACCTATGGGCAGTAAAGTAGAGCTTGTGGGATGTGGAGAGTAAGCTAGCGGGCGCTGTATGCACTTTCGTACCCCAAAAACATGGCAGAAAAAAGAAAGAAAACGTATCTCTTTCACAGTGAATGGGAAGAGGAGTTCTTTTTTACGACTGTAAAAGAAACCTGCGTGTGTCTGATTTGCGGGACGACCGTGGCGACAGCAAAACGGCACAATGTGGAGAGACATTTCAATACGTGTCACAAAAGCTACCATGATAAATATCCACCTGCAAGCGCCCTACGGGCAGAAAAAGCCCGTGAGCTAAAGACCGCTCTGGGTAAGCAACAGTCTTTTTTTACGAGGCCGGCCAAAAACTCACAAAAAGCAACCGAAGCCTCGTTTAGAGCTACACATTTTCTGATCAAGAAAAAAAAGGCATTTACAGATGGAGAAGTTGTCAAAGAAGCGATGTTATTAATTGCTAACACTGTATTTAAAGACGAGAAAAATGGAAGCGACCTAATCTCCACTCTTTCCGACGTCCAACTGGGGGCATCTACGATGGCAAGACGAGTATCAGCTATGTCCAGTAACTTGGTCGATCAGTTGGAGCAGGATCTGGCGAAGTGCAAGTGGTTTAGCCTCCAGTGCGATGAGTCCGTGGACAGCAGCAGTACAGCGCAGTTATTGGTTTTTATCCGGATGGTGTTTAATGATTTCTCCACAAAAGAAGAACTCCTGACACTACTGCNGGGGTTTCCCCTGTGACGAGCAAGTTCTGTGTGGAAACGTTTTTTATTAGCTGCTAGCTAACACGTAGCTACATGTTGGTGAAGTGGAGGAGCTTCGGGCCACCTTTTTGACTGGAAAACACACCACAGAGGATTTTATTGCATTTTTTATTTTATTGGATAAGTGGTGCGTGCAGGATGGTGTGTGAGGAGGACAGAGGATCTTAAGAGGGACTGCAGGAAGTTTTGGAGCCGCGGTGCAACTATGAACTCTTTACCACGGACTGAATTGATGACTGAGCTACAAACAGGTAGGAGCTGCTTTTATCAGAGTCAATGTGTGATCAGCGGGGCTGGAGAGCATGATTAGTGAACTGAACTCATGATAATTTATTGTCCTGCTCTGATCCGAGTGGGTCCATATTCACAGCCTCACACTGTTAGTTGTTTTCATAAAGAAGAAACTGGTTCCTTAGATAGAAAATGTTTTATTATTAATTGGTTGATTTTTCTGTGAAGTGCCTTGAAATGACTTTGTCATGAACTGGCGCTTTATAAATAAATAAACTTGAAACTTAAATTTAGACTTTGTATTTGTGTTTGTATATGCAGTCTTCATCCAGGGAGGCCTGTGTCACAAGGTCACTGAGAACGATACTGTACTGATTTGTAAAGAAAATCCCTCTTCTACCATCCAGATCCACCTACAGTAAGTTTCTTTGATATTTTCTTTTCTCCAAATATCAGCATCAAGAAAAAACCATACAGGAGCCACAAAGCTGCTATATTATATTCTACTACAGGCAGATGGCAGTAATGATCTGTTTGACACATCTAGATCTAACTGAAATCTAATTATAATCATAACTAATAATAAATAAAGGGTTTTGTTGCAGCATTTTATTTTCTCCTTGCAATGCAAAAGTCCCTTTTATATGAGTTAGTTTTAAAAACAGATTATTTTTCTTCTCTAAAGTAAACATTTCATCATTATTCTTAGAAAATGCTGTAGTACTCCTGCCACACCACTAGATGGTGAAAAGGCCACATTAACAGTTATAACAATAACATTATTATAAGAATTAGATTTATATGGCACTTTTCAAGGTTCCCAAAGCTTCACAGTGGAAGGAAAGATTTATTTTATAAATTTTAGGTTCTTGTTTTTTGTTTTTTTGTTTTTAATACCAAGAGCATTTTATTCTCATGAATATTATAACATACAACCAAAGTGTAATGGTGTGAACATCAGAATAAAAACACAGAAAACTTGTTATAAACATGTCGAGCATAAAGTTAAATATGTTTCACGTTTTTTATCACCGTGTCTCAAAAACTCAAAATACTTTGAACACTTGGGACTTTTTAAAGACTTTTTTTCATCTGTTTTTCTCACCCAAAACTGTTAGCTGCAGGAGGTGCAGATGCAGCAGAAAATCTAAATTTTTAAATAAGCAGTCAGAGTCAGGATTCAAAGCCTAAAATAACTCCTAAAAATCACATTTATCTCTATCAAAATTCTTTTCAAACACTATAAAACCATGAACGTGTAAAAACTCAGTCTGATACCCCAGAAGTGATAATAACCTGAGTGAGAACTGATAATGATGATAGCAAGTAAAATTAGATATGTACATGTATTATCAAAATGAGAATGATAGTTAGTGAAAATATACAAAGGAAAAAGATTCTGAGAATGAAAAATGAAAGAAAGAGAAACAAACAGGAAGACAGAAGAGTTTACAGATCAGAGCCAAATGATTGTTGCTATTAGAAGGTAAATGAGCAACTTCCAGACTGACTGACTGTAAATAAGAACTGCTGCCGCAAGCAGTATTTTATTAATTAATGGTATTTTGTAAGACTCTAATACAGGTGTCACCAACACGGTGCCCGCGGGCACCCGGTCGCCCGCAAGGACCACATGAGTCGCCCGCGGGCCTGTTCCAAAAATAGCACATCTCATAGAGAGCTGCGTCTAAAAATTAATTTTGTTCTGTTGCTATTATTTTTTTAATCACACTTGTATGTATATAGATTTAAAAAATACTATCTTAAAAATACTTTAAGGTTAACGCGCACAATATTTACCTATGGGCAGTAAAGTAGAGCTTGTGGGATGTGGAGAGTAAGCTAGCGGGCGCTGTATGCACTTTCGTACCCCAAAAACATGGCAGAAAAAAGAAAGAAAACGTATCTCTTTCACAGTGAATGGGAAGAGGAGTTCTTTTTTACGACTGTAAAAGAAACCTGCGTGTGTCTGATTTGCGGGACGACCGTGGCGACAGCAAAACGGCACAATGTGGAGAGACATTTCAATACGTGTCACAAAAGCTACCATGATAAATATCCACCTGCAAGCGCCCTACGGGCAGAAAAAGCCCGTGAGCTAAAGACCGCTCTGGGTAAGCAACAGTCTTTTTTTACGAGGCCGGCCAAAAACTCACAAAAAGCAACCGAAGCCTCGTTTAGAGCTACACATTTTCTGATCAAGAAAAAAAAGGCATTTACAGATGGAGAAGTTGTCAAAGAAGCGATGTTATTAATTGCTAACACTGTATTTAAAGACGAGAAAAATGGAAGCGACCTAATCTCCACTCTTTCCGACGTCCAACTGGGGGCATCTACGATGGCAAGACGAGTATCAGCTATGTCCAGTAACTTGGTCGATCAGTTGGAGCAGGATCTGGCGAAGTGCAAGTGGTTTAGCCTCCAGTGCGATGAGTCCGTGGACAGCAGCAGTACAGCGCAGTTATTGGTTTTTATCCGGATGGTGTTTAATGATTTCTCCACAAAAGAAGAACTCCTGACACTACTGCCCTTAAAGACAACTACGAGAGGAGTTGACATTTATAACACGGTGAAGGAGTTTTTCGTGCAGAAAAAGGTGCCATTGGAAAAGCTGGTAGCGGTGACAACAGACGGGGCTCCTGCTATGGTCGGCCGACAGACAGGTTTCATCGCTCACTGTAAACGTGACCCAGACTTCCCCAAATTTCTGCATTACCATTGCATCATTCACCAGCAGGCGTTGTGTGCGAAAGTGATCGGCTTTGGGCACGTGATGACTCCCGTTGTGAAAATCATAAACAACATCCGCTCCAAAGCAAAGCAGCACAGGATTTTCAAGGTACTATTAGAGGAGATGTCAGCAGAATATGGGGACCTACTGCTACACACAGAAATCAGATGGCTCAGCAGAGGACGAGTTTTGCATCGTTTTTTGTCTCTTTTGCGTGAAATCAAAGAGTTCATGCAGTCCAAAGGCGAAGATGTCTCACTGCTAGAGGACACAGAGTGGACACTTGACCTTGCATTTTTGGTGGACATTACTGGGAAACTAAACCTCCTGAACTGCCAGCTGCAAGGCAAAGGTAAGACTGTTGTCGATATGATAAGTGCTTTAAATGCATTTAAAGCCAAAATGAATGCATTCTCTGCAGATTTACAGAGAAAAAAAGTTCTGCACTTTCCCTCTGTGCAGTCAGTGCTGAAAGACAATGCTTCTGCATCTGAGACATTTGAAAAAGTGGCAGAAAAGTACATTGAAGTAATAAACAGACTTGGGCAAGAGTTTGAGAATAGGTTTTGTGACCTTCATCAGCTTGAACCATGTGTGTTCTTCATTTCCAACCCTTTCATGAATGGGGACACAACATGCTTTGCTGAGCAGTTAAGTGCAACGTTCAACTTGGATGCTGGACAGGTGGAGATTGAAATTATAACATTGCAAAATGATCTCCATCTCAAAGCCTACCAGGCTGCACCAAACTTTTGGCGCCTTGTTGACACAGAGAAGTACAGTGGAGTATGCACAGCAGCCATGAAGGTTGCCAGCCTGTTTGGCTCAACCTATCTCTGTGAATCAGCATTTTCTGACATGAACTTCATCAAAAACAAACACAGAACACGCCTCACTGATGCACATCTGAGAGACTCACTCACAGTTGCAGTGTCAAGTTACACACCAGATTACAACACACTGGTGAACAGCATGCAATGCCAGTCTTCCCACTAACCAAGGACGGATACCAGATGTAGTCAGTGGCAACATGGTAGTGCCATGGCAAAGTTGAATTAAAATATTGAAGAATTGTGTTCAATTTAAAAGTGTGTTCATGACATTTAAAAGTTATAATTTTGTTAAACATAACACAGACTTGGCCATTAGTTCAAAATGTGAAATAAAAAATGTATTACATATTTAAAAATATGTAAGTTGATTTTGTTTAACATTACATAATTGTTAACTTTTTGAAACATGTTGCAACATAGTTCATGATTTGTTAACAGGGCATGTCAGTGGCTTGTGCAAATGGGATATTTTTTGCTAAAATGTAGTGATGTAAGTGATCATCTGAAAATGTAACAAATACTGTGATTAATAGAGATAAAGTGTTGAATATTGATATCTGTTTCCCACCTTGTTGTCATTTTTGATAATCATTGTTAGAAATCATTAACATGATCAGTGTCTTTACATAGGTGAGTATTACTAATCATTATAAATAATGTATAACTAAAGGCAAACTGAGCAAATTTGTTATTTCAGAAGAGCGTATCAAACTGGTAGCCCTTCGTATGATTCAGTAACCGTGAAGTAGCTCTCAGTTTCAAAAATGTTGGTGACCCCTGGTCTAAATGGTGCAACATTGTGAGTAAAGAGCTGATGTGTGTTGAGCAGCAGATCTGGATTTGTAAAATGAGCCAATAAAAAGCCCTTTAAATAATCCCAACCAGGGGTGATCCAGGTTCAGGTCCAGGTTCATGGGTATATGGAGGTCAGCTGGCGTGACTGGTCTGAAAATGGTCTGAGTCACAGATCAGCTACAAGCACGAGAACATGGTGTTCCACAAAACCAAATCCCATCAGAACTCAGAGGGAGTCCAAGTAACATCAAGTCATCTATGTAGTTTGTTCTGTTGAACTACAAGTCAGTTCTGTTTCTTTCATTTCATTTAAAACAGTGTGTAAAACAAGTGCAGCACTTTGCTACAATAAAACCAAAATGTGAAGAACTCAAGCAAATGTCAGAGAACACAACAACTACAACAACAACAACACCACCAATAACAACAACACCAATAAAAACAACACCCCCACCAACAACAACAACACCAACAACACTACCAAAAACAACAACACCAATAAAAACAACACCCCCACCAACAACACCACCAATAACAACAACAACAACACCAACAACAACACTACCAACAACAAAAACAACAACACCACCACCACAAACAACAACAACACTACCAAAAACAACACCAACAAAAACAACAACAACACCAAAAACACCACCAAAAACACCAACAACAACACCAAAAACACCAACACCAAAAACACCACCAAAAACAACAACAACACTACCAAAAACAACACCAACAACAACACCAAAAACACCACCAAAAACACCAACAACAACACAAAAAACACCACCAAAAACACCACCACCAACAACAACAACACCAAAAACACCACCAAAACACCAACAACAACACCAAAAACACCACCAAAAACACCACCACCAACAACAACAACACCAAAAACACCACCAAAACACCAACAACAACAACAACACCAAAAACTCCACCAAAAACACCAACAACAACAACACCAAAAACACCACCAACAACAACAACACCAAAAACAACATCAATAACACCAACACAACCAACAACAACACCACCAACAAAAACAACAACACCAACAACAACAACAGGCAGAACAGAGGATCAGCTGGAACAAACTCAGGTAATGAGTGTGAGTGCTCAAACACTGAGCAACAAGATGGCCACAGTAAACTTACGTGGGATAGTAACACTGTAGTGCTGGGGGTCAGAGATCAACAGTTTCCTCTTGAGTTCATTCAGTCCGATGCCTGGCGGTCCTGCAGCAACAACAGAACAAACACAGATCAGTCATACAGTCACAGCTGATCCTGCACCAGCTCTGTAAACACTGACATAAGACCAGTTTGAGCCCCTCAGCTGTTACTTACCCACGAGGACCACCAGTCTGTGTTTGGCTCCACTGGGTCTGCGGTACGCGGCGACCTCCTCGTACGTGGGAACATCAGCCATGTCGTACATTTCACTCTTCTTGGACTCGTACATGGACTTGTTGGTCTTTTTGTTTCTCTTGCTGAGACGGAAGCTTCTCCTGAAACTAGCTGCATGTTGGGATGAAACACAGAAACATATTATTATTACATAATAATTATAATCATAATACCTGTTATATCAGGTAACGGGTATAAAGACATGATTATTACTAACTTTGTTACATTTCTGAAAACCATCAGATCATTTTATTTACGTTGCATGTGTAGCTTCTTGTGTCAGTATTTGTTACCTTTACTTAAAATAAAACCTGAAAAAAGAAGCTTTTTATGTCCAAAACGTTCACTGCAGCTTAATGACATGAATATGCCAAATTCCCAGTTAAACTGACAATTTGTACATAATGAAAGAGTAACTAGCCCCCCCCCCATCTGAATCTGCTTCATAAAAAACATAAAATCGCTCTTTATAACAAAAGAAGATTGAATTTTATTTCAGTAAGTTGAGTCGGAGCCAACTGGTGAATAAGGACTTTTTGCCGTGACATTGAACACATGACGAGGTTTGTAGTGAAACCAGAGTGTGTAATCTGGGATTAAACACTTTGTTTCTACGGCCTTCAGATGAAAAATCTGAACAGAGGTGTCAAACCCAGCTGATACTGAGGACTGTTCCATCTCTACAAGCAGAACTCTCAGTCAACACGTCAACTGAAACAAGCAGCAACTCTCACAGAGGAAACGTTCTTACTGCTCGGAACGTTCTCCTCTTTCTCATGAGCTTCTCTCATTTCACTTAAACCTGGTTCGGACTGGAGGCACGAAACGTTTCTAAACATCAGGTGTGTTGTCATGGTGACCGAGAGGCAGAGAAGAGGCTGAGATCACTGATCTCAGAGGGAAGGCAGGGAGACAGGAAGGGTCGGCATGAACAGGACCAAGAAGAACAAAGAACCTAACTATGTTCTGGACAGCTGGATAATAGTGATCCTGATCTAACCCAGTGCTCATTGTCATAACATTCCACTTTTAAATATCTGTATTCAAACCCAGAGTCTAAGACACATGTGCAAGGAAGGAACAAAGAAACTGGAACGAGACGTGGAAATTGGAACAAGACGGGGTTACTGGAACAAGATGTGGAAATTGGAACAAAACTGGCTGGGAAACTGGAACAAGATGTGGAAATTGGAACAACACTGGGAAACTAGAACAAGATGGGGAACTGGAACAAAACTGGGAAACTGGAACAAGATGGGGAACTGGAACAAGACGAGGAACTGGAACAAGATGGGGGAACTGGAACAAGATGAGGGAACTGGAACAAGATGGGGGAACTGGAACAAGATGGGCGACTGGAACAAGATGGGGGAACTGGAACAAGATGGGGGAACTGGAACAAGATGGGGGAACTGGAACAAGATGGGGGAACTGGAACAAGATGGGGGAACTGGAACAAGATGGGCGACTGGAACAAGATGGGGGAACTGGAACAAGATGGGGGAACTGGAACAAGACATGGAACAAAACTGGGAAACTGGAACAAGATGGGGAAGTGGAACAAAACTGGGAAACTGGAACAAGACGAGGAACTGGAACAAGATGGGTGACTGGAACAAGATGGGGGAACTGGAACAAGACGAATAACTGGAACAAGACCTGGGACCTGGAATTAGATCGGGAACTGGAACAAGATGGGGACCTGGAAGCGGCTCAGTGAGCTGCAGAACCAAAGCATGTAAATGTTATTTAATCTGATCAACAAAACGAACGCCAACCCTCAACAGGATGTTCTTTAAACGCAGATCAATTCAGAAGAATAGAAAAAACCTGATACTAGGCCTGGGCGATAAATAGATTTAACAAATTAATTTAAATTTTTTGTTGCAGGTGATTTAAAAAAATAAATAATACGAGTTTTTGCAACGTGGGGCTTTTTGGGTCCCTGGAGTTTCCGTAGCATTAGTTTCACAAACTCATTCTAACACCTGAAACAGACGCATCCAGCCGAACATGGAAAACACCAGTCTCTCTGAGAAGAACAAAAACTGCAGTGACCTACAAACCTTAGCTAGAAACAGCTAACTGTTGATGAATTCTCTACACAAAACACTGCATATGAGAGGAAGGGGCACGGTGGAGAACAAGCACAGAAGCAGTCGCTTTAAGTTATCTGCCGTTTGTGCTTTCTTTAAAAAGTAGGAGAAAATCTGAAAAAAATCATAAATCAATTTAAAGAAAATAAAAACTGAAATGTTATTTTTAAGCCATATTGCCCAGCCCTACCTGATACGAGGACATTATAAACAACAACCACTAGAACTGTGTTTTATGGAACATGTAAATGTTTAAGGCTGGTGTGTGAAGAGACGGCTAGAAGGACAGCAAAGACCTGAGTCTTAACTAAATAAGAAACTAAATACAAGACAGAAGAGGAGACGGTGGAAGAGACAAAAACGAGGACGTCTCACCTAAGTGGAATCCGCTGCTATAGGCAGCTTCCTCTGGTGATGGAAAGACAAAAGCCAGAAGAAAGTAACAACATGTTAAAAAGAGACGGACACTCGTTGGTCCGAGCACATTGAACGGGTTAAAGGAGACACAAGGGAGCAGTGAGATACTGTCTGTGTTCGTGGTAGAAGTTGTCAGTTTGTTTTAATATGTTTGAAGTTGGAGTGATGCTCCGTGTGAAGATGCTGCAGCCAATCAGTAAGATGAGAATCACAATATTCAAACATAAAAGACTGAACACGTTATCTACAGGATGAAGCACTCAACATTCACAGCAGCAGACACGCAGCAGCTGCAGGGAAAAGATCAGGATCAACCAATAAGAGGTGATGTAATGTTTGTATTTAGGATGGGATGGAGATATGAGACAAGCAGTACCATCAAACTCCTCAGCTGTGAGAGCCAAAAAGCAAGAAAATGATATCAGTTCAGATTAAATGTTTCATGATGAAAAGCAGGTTGAGTGTCGAAGCTGAAAAATGAAACCTACCAAACTCCAGCGTCACATCGTCTTTGAAGGCAAAACAAAAACCCAAACAGACAGAAAAGTTCATCTTAATATACTTGATGAGGCGCCATGAAATGAACTCTAGTCTACTTCATATAATACCATCGTTTACACCAGACAATAAACTTAATTAACTGGAAATCTAAGAGTTTATTTACCTTCTTCTCTAGAGACAGACTGTGTCCCTGCATCAGTACTGAATATACCCTGAGTTTGTTACAACCTGTAACTTTACCAAGCATTCATACATACTGGATCTAATGTTTCTAGTTTGATAGTAGGTTATTACCTAGTGAGACAGAGTGTGTGGAACTCGCCTGTGAAGCTTCCACTAGGGCTGGATAGAAACAAATGTTTACATTTTTAAGCTTCTGAGACAAAATACTTTCTTAACACAGTGATTCTAGAACATGGTTGTGTAGTACGGAGCCCCTAAAGGGACACGGGTTGAAAAAATACTTTCTAGTGCACATGAGATACTGTTGATACGGCTTGTTTCAGAGAGTTGCAGCAGAAATCTTCTTCCCTCTAAAAACAACATGGCAGCACGTCTTGGGTTTGAGTTAATCCCTGCTCACAAAGACCCGTACAAACACATTGTTAGTACAATTCACCCGTTTCCTACAACATCTGGAGTTCATGAACATTCATGGAGGTTCTGGTTCTTATAGGAAGTTGTTCCAGCTGCTTTATGAGTAACTTGATGAATCCTTGAGAATGAGGTGATTTCCTGTTTAACGCTGGCTGCAGAGTTCTTGTTCTCTTCATACGAGTGTGTTGGAACCTTCCTCCAGTCTACAGATTTTTGTCAACAGGTGCACAAACGCCCTCCATGTTAAACTAGGGGTAATTTCAGGTCATTGTTATGATGATCCTCCAGCTGTTGGTACATTTTGTTGGTAAAATATGTGGTGGAGGTCCTGTATCTGTCAAATTCTATGTGTTGATCATCACGTCTGCTCAGAAATTTGTAGAAAAAGTTCTAGTTTTCAAGATGAGAATATAGAGAGACTCCAGCTGCACCTTCTACAGGATGAAGATCTACCAGTTGTAGCTGCTGCTTTAGAGGACCTGGAGAGAAGACGTCATGCTGGTGGGTCCAGGACTGGATCCAGAAGCAGAACCTGATTCAGTTCCATGAACTGGACCGCGAGTCAGAAGAGACTGTAATACCTGTGATGAGCTGTTGCACCATGTCACCTCACTCATAATGAAAAATGAAAAGTATAATTTTCTAGAAACAGTTTTTCATCAGTTTATTTTATATTCTTGTATTAATTATTTGTACTCCAATTGAGGCTCGTGAAGGGGGAGCCACCATGCTCGGAGTCGACCCACGCTCTGTTGGTGAAGGACGGAGATATCTGGATTACTGATCGTAGAAACCTGCTGATTGGAGCTGGCAGTCACCTGACGTATCGACAAATTCAGAAAAAATGGAAACTATGTAACCTTATCTGGCAGCACTCAGACTAAAAAGCTCGGAGGGTCTGGATCACATACTGATGTGGTTAGGATCTCACTGGAAGGATGGGTGTCATCATGGAGAAGCTGCAGGTTCGGTTCAGTGTGGAGGAGTGATTGATTGGCTGTTTTCATCTGATTTGGTTTTATTTCAGCTGTTTCTGATTCTCCACTGGAAAGTGCACCATAAGAAACTAGAAGGACTGTTGAATTCTGCAGTTCTGCTATAACCTCTTATCTTGTTTTGGCTGGGCTGATGGTCAACACTTCAACCTCCTCTGAGGAGAATGCAGATGGGACACTCGGTCCCCCCCCCCCCCCCCCAAGGAGTTATTTTTATGCTTCCATCCAGCGCCCTCTTGTGGTCACTGGGTGTAAGGTTTTTCCCTCCTCCTGACCTCATGTAGTCTCATTCATCTGTTTTTTCTAACACGTAGGTTTAAGCGTGCTTAAGTATGTATGTATTATCCTGTGTGACCTTGGCTGACCTGAACATATTGGCGCCGTGCTTAGGGTCCTCGGCAGCCTGGAGAGTCAAGCTGTTCTCTGTATCTCCATGTAATTTCCCCCGTGGGACAATAAAGGCATATCAAGTAAATAATAATCTCTGATCATGGTGCTGTGTGCAGGTTGTTTGGGAAACATTAAACTGGTGTTACTGCACAGAGGGTTTGTGTGGCACGTTCAAGGAAAATCTTGGACCATCGACCTGGTCTCACAGTTCTGAACAGACCATGAACACAAGATTCTTATCAGGATGCGTTAAGGAGGCTGTAAGAAACGATCCAAAAATGTTTAGAATGAGTTTGCAGCTGTTCATATGGGTCCTTGTGACTGAGGCTTAAACCACAAAACCTCTGGAACATGTCCTTTAGACAGAAGAGACATAAATAGAAATGTTTATCATGTGAGGCCATTTGTTCATGAGCTAAAACAGCTGAAATCAAATTTTATTTTACATTTTATTTCCTATATTAATCCCTCGTGGGGAAATTTGTCTTTTCATTTGACCCATCCTCACCATGAAGAGCAGAGGGCGGCCATCTTGAACAGCGCCTGGGGGGCAGTTTTGGGGTTCAGTATCTTGCCCAAGGATACTTCGACACGTAGCCTCTTGCCGGGACACGGGATCAAGCTCCGGTTTCCCGATCGGAGGGAGACCTCCTTCCCGACAGACTGGCCGCCCCGAGGCAGCGGCGGGTTCAGTATCTTGCCCAAGGACAGTTTGACGTAGCTTGCCGGCAGCAGGGATCGAACCCGCCATCTTTCGAACGAAGGGCGATCGCCCTTCCGCTAGACTACGCCACCCGCCCTAAACCAAGCAGCGAGGCTGTGATGGCTGAAAAATCAGTGGTTTCAATGGTCCAGCCAAAGTCCAGACCTCAGTCCAGCTGAAAGGCTGTGGACATGTCTTTACATGAACACCAGCACAATGCAGGTAACAAAGAAGAGCAGGTCCAAACCCCACAAATTTTCTTTTCTTCATGTTTATAAACCAGTGTGACAAACACAACCAGGGAATAACTAAATCCATCAGAGAGACTACGTCCCGGGTGTCCATGACTCAGAACTGAATTAGGTGCTGAGCTCCTTCCAGCTGACCTGAAACTCTGTGTTCTGTTTAATCTTGAAAGATAAAGTCAACGAGTTCTTTCAACATTGTAGGTTTTTCTTTAAAATGTGTTTTTACATAACGCCGGTGTTAGAAATCATTGTAATCTCACACTCCTGCACTTGTGTGTGTGGTTGTCTGTCTTTATGTGACCCTGTGATGGACTGGTGACCTGTCCAGGTGTAGCCCCGCCTCCCGCCCAGTGATACAGAACATATATGGCTGAATGGTTTAATAAGTTTCTGAGTATTTGGTGCATCACTGAGGGCGTTTTTACAGCTACTGATGTTGAACGTGTTTGTACAGCGAGCTGCGAACATGACCTGGCTTCTGGTCCGGTTTAGAAACCGTTAATCTCTTCCCTTTACTCCCAAACTCGGATGATGTAACATGTTTGAATTGGCTCGATTTTCACCATCAATCAGTTCAGATAAAGGACATTTCTTAAACTCTTACAAAGTTAAAGGTCTATAACGCATCATTTTTCACTCTCATAAGTGGAAACATGTCCAACAAGGTCGGTCGTCCTCGTCAAGACGGTAAAAACCTTCACAGCTGCTGATTTCAGACATCAAACTTCTTGTTGATGGAACTTTTTTGAATAAAAATCGTAGGTTCTGATTTGATTGATTGATGAACTTTTTAAATATTTATTATTATTTGTGTTACAAGTTCAACTGCAGCGTTGATAATTTAAAACTCAATAAATCGGCTGCTTGAAGCTGAAGTCCACGGGTCATTATTTATACCTGTTTATAACTGACGTCTCATTCAGAGTTCACTGACACTTAAAGAGCCTGTAGACTTTATTAAAATGACTTCTGTAGATGTATTAGATGAATGTGGTTTTCTGTCTGAGATGTTGAACTAGCAGCTGTTTTGGCTTGATGGTCCACATCAACACATTAAATATCCATGTTCTAAACCTGCATCGGTTTTGTCTGTGTTACGTCTCTTTAACCCGCCACCTGTTCAACTACACACGACCCTGCAGGAGACAAAACCAGAGAATAAGAGATGCTCACATGATCGCCGGCTCAAGGTCCGCTGGAGCGGGAGAGTTGCAACGGGCTGACGCAGCGCTAGTCTCCTGAAAAAACAGATGAATAAAAGAAGTTAGATAAACAAAAGGAACAAAAATGAGCCGTTTTCATCATCATAATAAACAATCTCTGCTCTGTTACAGATAAACAATATGGGTTTATGTGGAATAAGATGGTGGAAAAAAGAAAATGAATTATTGGAGAACAAACAGGAAGTAAGGAACAAAAGACGCTTCTGAAAGTCAACAGGTAGTTCCTGTCTGCCATTGTTTCGTACCTCTCCTGGAACTGTTTGGACGGGATCAAGCCGGCACGAGGACTGGCATCACTCTCTAGTTTGGCCTGCCACCACGTGGCGTCCTCTTGGCTCATCACGTGAAGGATGGAGCCTTTGTTAAACGCCAATCCAGCTTCCTTACATGGGATGGCGTTGTCTCCACAGGGGTCATAGTCAAAAAGTGCTTTCAAATACACCTGGACATGTTCGCAAGAAAGGTAAAAGACAGGAAGGACATGAGACAACTACAGATAATCATTCTAAACTGAAAACAAAGAATTACTGGTATGATGTTAGAACTGAGGAGTTTTAGTTCTACACAGGTCATAGTAATCAGATACTCACACCTGCAACTGCAGGTCTAATGGGTCATATATGATATTTTAACTATAAGACTAAACAGAGACAGGTAGTTTGTACATACTTAATTTAAACACTTTATACTGAAAATCCCAAAATCTTTTACTGATATGAATCGAGCTGCAGCTTCAGAGATCTGTTGAGTTTCTGTCTGAATGAAGTTCTATCAAGTGGAATCATTACTGGTGAGACACCACGAGACATCAGGTAGAGACATCGGGTAACAGGTAGAGACACCGGGTAACAGGTAGAGACATCGGGTAACAGGTAGAGACACCAGGTAACAGGTAGAGACATCGGGTAACGGGTAGAGACATCGGGTTTAAATCAGTACTAAATAACTTTTCTGCAGCTGTGTCTTGGTCATTGCTGGAACCGGTGTTCTGTAGAATTATGCTACCTGTTGAGATGTGCTACACATGTGTCGTTCTACAGTCTTGACTTCAATAAACCGATTTATTGTTTGTCTTTATTTCTATATTTTTCCATAAATACATTTAACCTATCAAATAAATTCTCTCAGGACAGAAACATTAAATATGATGTTATTTTTACTTTCTTTACATTGTCAGAGCGACAGGCAAATGTTTGAACACACCCAGAGGAGAAGGACCCAACAATGGCTGATAAGGACCCAGAGGGCTTTTATATAGAAAATATCAGTGAAGGATCATAAAAATATGTTTAAATTATTAACAGGACAAACTCACCATAAACAAGAATACTGTATAAACTTCTCGTTATGAAATCAGGCCCTGTCTCAATATCCACACTGCACCCTACGGTCTTCCACAGAGTGCACTTAGCAGAAGTGCACATACGGGTTCGAAGTGCGTAGTGAACAAGTGCGCACATATTAGCAGTATTGGGACAGCTAGCATTACGTTAACGAACTGTGCCACAGCATTTGCGATATTTTGATACGAGAAATGATTTTATAACTCCAACAAACATTTATTTTGAGGATACACCTTCTTCTTCTTCTATCAAAATTCACACGCAGCAATGCATTGTGGGTAATACCCTTCACTGAAGTCTGCTCTGATGTGGGCTTCGGTGAAGTGCAGTTCAAGGGTGCAAAGGGGGCGGGGCCAAGGGCACAACTCTCCACTCTTGGAGAATTGGGACACCCAACGCACTCGCGCCCCTCATCGGGAACACGCATTTGAAGTGTGGAAAGGTGTAAGTGCGGGTATTGGAACAGGGTCTCAGTTGTCAATTCATACTATGGAGGCATTTTTCTTCAGGGCAGCATAAATCATCAGAACACCACTTCCTGCTGAGACCTGAATTACTGAAGTTATTAGTCTATATTAAAACCATCCAGAGTATCTGATATGAAGCTGAACATGTTTTTAGTGAGTATCCACTTAGACAAGTTTCATAACTGTAGATTAAAGTTGTAAAAGTTATTCTGTACTGATTTCAGCCCTGTTGAATCATAAAGCTGCTTTGGTTGCTGAACTGTCCTGCAGATTCTGTTTACATGCTAAGACGTTCCAGTTCTCCTCTGGTGTGTTTCCATTCATCCATCTGACTTTCTTCTGATGCAGTGACTGAACCTGGAGCATGGATCAAGACTCTGAGTCTCTCATAGTGGTGAAGATGATCCTATTCTTGTGTGAATGGTACTTAAAGTGATTTTTTTGGATGGAGATGGAGCGGGGATTTGAACCAGTGACCCTGCAGTTACCAGATGATCTGCTCTACCAACTGAACTACTGCTGCCACAGTATATTTCATATTATTATCATGAACTACAACTACAGACAGGAAGTGACTTACCTTTGGCTCCCGGACTGTGGGGTCCTCCTTCATGCCGGGGACAACTTTAAAGGTGATGGCTCCTTGAGACTGAGCCTGGACCATAGAAGAAGACAACACAGTAAGGTGATGGAAACAGCTTCATGTCCAGCTGTTTCACAGAATGTTTGTTATGAAGAAACAGATTCCATCACTGTCCTAGTTTACTTCAGTGTTTGAGAAGATAAAGTCTGTCACCAGGTAGCTGCAGTTTGTTATTGATGGTTGCTGCATTATATCAGACTGAAGTTCTGTACTGGTTACAGTCATCCTGTCAAACTTCAGGAGAAGTGAGAGAAACATTCATGAAGATGAATCATACCAGAATACGGATGATTTCCTCTGGTTTCTTGTCCTCCACTGGGATTCCATTAACTTCCCTCAGTTCATCCCCGGCATGAATGAGTCCTAACACATGAACACATGAACACATGAACACATGAGCACAACACAGACATTTCATCTCTCTGATCTCCATGAACACAAACATCTAACACATGTGAGCTAGTGGGGTGGGGACTGGATGGGGGTGGGGGGGGGTACAACACACCACGTTAATGTCTACAGTCATGATCTGTGGGCAGGAAGAGAATAAAAATGTTCCTGATGAAGTGTGTTTGTGTGTGTGTGTCTGTGTGTGTGTGTGTGTGTGTGTGTGTGTGTGACATCATGGCAAAAGGGAAAAACAGACCCACCTGTACATGAATACAGGAAGCACACACACACACAGACACACACACACACACACACACACACACACACACAGACACACAGACAGACAGACGCACACAAAGACAGACACACACACAAAGACAGACACACACACACACACACACACAAGTGTGTTTTGTTATCCTTATGGGGACCGTCCATTGACTTCCATTGATTTTAGTAACTAGATTTATACCTAACCCAAACCCTTTTACTAACCTTAACCATTACTGATCTATAATTAACCCTAAGACTAACTAAAACTCTATTCACACCATACCTATAAACCTAACCCCTAACCCTAAAAAGGGGAGTCCCCCTCATGGGGACCAGGCTTCGGTCCCCACAAGAACCCTCAGACCCCAGAAAGATAGTAAAAGTCAGGAAACGGGTCCCCAGGAGGTCAGAAAAACAAACCCACACACACACACACACACACACACACACAAGTGTGTTTTGTTATCCTTATGGGGACCGTCCATTGACTTCCATTGATTTTAGTAACTAGATTTATACCTAACCCAAACCCTTTTACTAACCTTAACCATTACTGATCTATAATTAACCCTAAGACTAACTAAAACTCTATTCACACCATACCTATAAACCTAACCCCTAACCCTAAAAAGGGGAGTCCCCCTCATGGGGACCAGGCTTCGGTCCCCACAAGAACCCTCAGACCCCAGAAAGATAGTAAAAGTCAGGAAACGGGTCCCCAGGAGGTCAGAAAAACAAACCCACACACACACACACACACACACACACACACACACACACACACACACACAGTAAGTATAAGACAGACGCTGGGAACGAACCGCTCCTATCAGCTGCTCCTCCTCTCATGATCCGTGCCACTACGATGGCTCCCGTGTTTTCATCACGTCTTATTGTCGCTCCCTGCAGAAGACAGTAAATATAAACCTGATCAGAAGACTTACAGTGTTGGTGTTCCTGCATTTAAATGTTTGTTATTATTATTATTGTTTTGGGTAAAGTCTAAAAGCATGGCATGGTGGAGGTTTTATATATGTGTATATTCATTTTAAAGACACTGATTTCATGTCTCTGACATGCAGATTGTGGCTGCAGCCAGCAGTTACATTATTATATGTAGTGCACGTTTGATAAGATCGTTTGCTGTAACTCATTATTCCATTTCTTTGCTTTAATTGATCTTTCAAAGAGTTGCTGGTTCAGTCCTGACTCCCCCACCCCCATGTTTAGTACTTGACCTCACTGGGACCTTCATGAGGTAAGTTATTTTACATTTAGTTTCCATGCTTGTGTCGTGTGAATATTTCTCAGATTTAGAGGATAAATCTTCACAGCGCACGTGAAGAATGAACAAGTTACTCACCAGAGGCTCCTTGTTTTTGACTAGTCTAATAATTTTCACCGAGTCCTCGTTGTCATCAATGTCTTCAGGCAGTGGAGGTAGTTCAGGGTCATAACTCTTCCTAGCAACCGAGTCATGGACGGATAGAAGGCTCTGAGAGAGAGAGAATCCAGGGATTAAAGGAGGAAAGAAGCAATAAGCTCGAGCAGCTGCCTCTGCACGGTAACAACAAGCAGGAATCAAACTCACCTTCATGTGAGGTTTATCCAGAAGCTTCAGAAGCTCTTTGATGTCTCCAGCCTCTGCTTTTCTTTCCAGATCTACAAACAACTAAACAGAATAAAAACAAAACAATGTGTTTCCTGTTTATTTCTTTTAATCCTGAAGAAGTTTAAACTGTGAAAGTTTTCAGTGTTCACAATGTCAGAACTTAAAAACATGATGACAACTGGCTGTTATCATCAGCACAGGGTTTGTAGGTAGGAGGAGTCCTGATCTGTCATGATAAACACCAATAAAGACAAACAAATAACTAGAAAACAAATAAGGATCAGAAAGATGGTTGTGTCCTGGTCACATGCTCCACACCACCGTGAACCACCAGGTGAAGAAAGACTGAAACATCTTACACCAGATGCCAGAGCGGCAGCGCTGTCCAGGACGGGGACGGGTTTGTTCTCCTCATAGTGCTGCAGACGCTCGTGGATCTGAAAACAACAAGCATCTCGTGTCAGAGTCAGCAGCTAACATAAAGTTTATTAACAACAACATTAATTCAATGTGTGAGAATTCAGCTTGTTAGATATTATTACTTTTATTTAAAGTGGGATTAAAATAAATCTCTTTATAAATCAGAAATCCCAAATATCTGGAGATGGAACAGGAAGTACGTCTGATGTCAGATACTCTGAGTCAGCTGACGATCCACCTGATGTACAACTCTATGAATCCTAACCGTGACCTACAGAACCAGCTGCTTTGTGGTTCTACCTACAGAACCAGCTGCTTTGTGGTTCTACAGCTAACCGTGACCTACAGAACCAGCTGCTTTGTGGTTCTACCTACAGAACCAGCAGCTTTGTGGTTCTACAGCTAACCGTGACCTGCAGAACCAGCTGCTTTTTGGTTCTACAGCTAACCGTGACCTGCAGAACCAGCTGCTTTGTGGTTCTACAGCTAACCGTGACCTACAGAACCAGCTGCTTTGTGGTTCTACCTACAGAACCAGCTGCTTTGTGGTTCTACAGCTAACCGTGACCTGCAGAACCAGCTGCTTTTTGGTTCTACAGCTAACCGTGACCTGCAGAACCAGCTGCTTTGTGGTTCTACCTACAGAACCAGCAGCTTTGTGGTTCTACAGCTAACCGTGACCTGCAGAACCAGCTGCTTTTTGGTTCTACAGCTAACCGTGACCTGCAGAACCAGCTGCTTTGTGGTTCTACAGCTAACCGTGACCTGCAGAACCAGCTGCTTTGTGGTTCTACAGCTAACCGTGACCTGCAGAACCAGCAGCTTTGTGGTTCTACCTACAGAACCAGCTGCTTTGTGGTTCTACAGCTAACCGTGACCTGCAGAACCAGCAGCTTTGTGGTTCTACAGCTAACCGTGACCTACAGGACCAGCAGCTTTGTGGTTCTACAGCTAACCGTGACCTGCAGAACCAGCAGCTTTGTGGTTCTACCTACAGAACCAGCTGCTTTGTGGTTCTACAGCTAACCGTGACCTGCAGAACCAGCAGCTTTGTGGTTCTACCTACAGAACCAGCAGCTTTGTGGTTCTACCTACAGAACCAGCTGCTTTGTGGTTCTACAGCTAACCGTGACCTACAGAACCAGCTGCTTTGTGGTTCTACAGCTAACCGTGACCTGCAGAACCAGCTGCTTTGTGGTTCTACAGCTAACCGTGACCTACAGAACCAGCTGCTTTGTGGTTCTACAGCTAACCGTGACCTACAGAACCAGCTGCTTTGTGGTTCTACAGCTAACCGTGACCTGCAGAACCAGCAGCTTTGTGGTTCTACCTACAGAACCAGCTGCTTTGTGGTTCTACAGCTAACCGTGACCTGCAGAACCAGCTGCTTTGTGGTTCTACAGCTAAACGTGACCTGCAGAACCAGCAGCTTTGTGGTTCTACCTACAGAACCAGCAGCTTTGTGGTTCTACCTACAGAACCAGCTGCTTTGTGGTTCTACAGCTAACCGTGACCTGCAGAACCAGCTGCTTTGTGGTTCTACCTACAGAACCAGCTGCTTTGTGGTTCTACAGCTAACCGTGACCTGCAGAACCAGCTGCTTTGTGGTTCTACAGCTAACCGTGACCTACAGAACCAGCTGCTTTGTGGTTCTACAGCTAACCGTGACCTGCAGAACCAGCAGCTTTGTGGTTCTACCTACAGAACCAGCTGCTTTGTGGTTCTACAGCTAACCGTGACCTGCAGAACCAGCTGCTTTGTGGTTCTACAGCTAACCGTGACCTACAGAACCAGCTGCTTTGTGGTTCTACAGCTAACCGTGACCTGCAGAACCAGCAGCTTTGTGGTTCTACCTACAGAACCAGCTGCTTTGTGGTTCTACAGCTAACCGTGACCTGCAGAACCAGCTGCTTTGTGGTTCTACAGCTAACCGTGACCTACAGAACCAGCAGCTTTGTGGTTCTACCTACAGAACCAGCTGCTTTGTGGTTCTACAGCTAACCGTGACCTGCAGAACCAGCAGCTTTGTGGTTCTACCTACAGAACCAGCTGCTTTGTGGTTCTACAGCTAACCGTGACCTACAGAACCAGCTGCTTTGTGGTTCTACAGCTAACCGTGACCTGCAGAACCAGCTGCTTTGTGGTTCTACAGCTAACCGTGACCTGCAGAACCAGCAGCTTTGTGGTTCTACCTACAGAACCAGCTGCTTTGTGGTTCTACAGCTAACCGTGACCTGCAGAACCAGCTGCTTTGTGGTTCTACAGCTAACCGTGACCTACAGAACCAGCAGCTTTGTGGTTCTACAGCTAACCGTGACCTGCAGAACCAGCAGCTTTGTGGTTCTACCTACAGAACCAGCTGCTTTGTGGTTCTACAGCTAACCGTGACCTGCAGAACCAGCAGCTTTGTGGTTCTACCTACAGAACCAGCCGCTTTGTGGTTCTACAGCTAACCGTGACCTACAGAACCAGCTGCTTTGTGGTTCTACAGCTAACCGTGACCTGCAGAACCAGCTGCTTTTTGGTTCTACAGCTAACCGTGACCTACAGAACCAGCAGCTTTGTGGTTCTACCTACAGAACCAGCTGCTTTGTGGTTCTACAGCTAACCGTGACCTGCAGAACCAGCAGCTTTGTGGTTCTACCTACAGAACCAGCTGCTTTGTGGTTCTACCTACAGAACCAGCTGCTTTGTGGTTCTACAGCTAAACGTGACCTGCAGAACCAGCTGCTTTGTGGTTCTACCTACAGAACCAGCTGCTTTGTGGTTCTACAGCTAACCGTGACCTACAGAACCAGCTGCTTTGTGGTTCTACAGCTAACCGTGACCTGCAGAACCAGCTGCTTTTTGGTTCTACAGCTAACCGTGACCTACAGAACCAGCAGCTTTGTGGTTCTACCTACAGAACCAGCTGCTTTGTGGTTCTACAGCTAACCGTGACCTGCAGAACCAGCAGCTTTGTGGTTCTACCTACAGAACCAGCTGCTTTGTGGTTCTACAGCTAACCGTGACCTGCAGAACCAGCAGCTTTGTGGTTCTACCTACAGAACCAGCTGCTTTGTGGTTCTACAGCTAACCGTGACCTACAGAACCAGCTGCTTTGTGGTTCTACAGCTAACCGTGACCTGCAGAACCAGCTGCTTTGTGGTTCTACAGCTAACCGTGACCTGCAGAACCAGCAGCTTTGTGGTTCTACCTACAGAACCAGCTGCTTTGTGGTTCTACAGCTAACCGTGACCTACAGAACCAGCTGCTTTGTGGTTCTACCTACAGAACCAGCTGCTTTGTGGTTCTACAGCTAACCGTGACCTGCAGAACCAGCAGCTTTGTGGTTCTACCTACAGAACCAGCTGCTTTGTGGTTCTACAGCTAACCGTGACCTACAGAACCAGCTGCTTTGTGGTTCTACAGCTAACCGTGACCTGCAGAACCAGCTGCTTTGTGGTTCTACAGCTAACCGTGACCTGCAGAACCAGCAGCTTTGTGGTTCTACCTACAGAACCAGCTGCTTTGTGGTTCTACAGCTAACCGTGACCTGCAGAACCAGCTGCTTTTTGGTTCTACAGCTAACCGTGACCTACAGAACCAGCTGCTTTGTGGTTCTACAGCTAACCGTGACCTACAGAACCAGCTGCTTTGTGGTTCTACCTACAGAACCAGCTGCTTTGTGGTTCTACAGCTAACCGTGACCTACAGAACCAGCTGCTTTTTGGTTCTACAGCTAACCGTGACCTGCAGAACCAGCTGCTTTTTGGTTCTACAGCTAACCGTGACCTACAGAACCAGCTGCTTTGTGGTTCTACAGCTAACCGTGACCTGCAGAACCAGCAGCTTTGTGGTTCTACCTACAGAACCAGCTGCTTTGTGGTTCTACAGCTAACCGTGACCTGCAGAACCAGCTGCTTTTTGGTTCTACAGCTAACCGTGACCTACAGAACCAGCTGCTTTGTGGTTCTACCTACAGAACCAGCCGCTTTGTGGTTCTACAGCTAACCGTGACCTGCAGAACCAGCAGCTTTGTGGTTCTACCTACAGAACCAGCTGCTTTGTGGTTCTACCTACAGAACCAGCTGCTTTGTGGTTCTACAGCTAACCGTGACCTGCAGAACCAGCTGCTTTTTGGTTCTACAGCTAACCGTGACCTGCAGAACCAGCTGCTTTTTGGTTCTACAGCTAACCGTGACCTGCAGAACCAGCTGCTTTGTGGTTCTACCTACAGAACCAGCTGCTTTGTGGTTCTACAGCTAACCGTGACCTACAGAACCAGCTGCTTTTTGGTTCTACAGCTAACCGTGACCTGCAGAACCAGCTGCTTTTTGGTTCTACAGCTAACCGTGACCTGCAGAACCAGCAGCTTTGTGGTTCTACCTACAGAACCAGCTGCTTTGTGGTTCTACAGCTAACCGTGACCTGCAGAACCAGCTGCTTTTTGGTTCTACAGCTAACCGTGACCTACAGAACCAGCAGCTTTGTGGTTCTACCTACAGAACCAGCTGCTTTGTGGTTCTACAGCTAACCGTGACCTGCAGAACCAGCAGCTTTGTGGTTCTACCTACAGAACCAGCTGCTTTGTGGTTCTACAGCTAACCGTGACCTGCAGAACCAGCTGCTTTGTGGTTCTACAGCTAACCGTGACCTACAGAACCAGCTGCTTTGTGGTTCTACAGCTAACCGTGACCTGCAGAACCAGCTGCTTTTTGGTTCTACAGCTAACCGTGACCTGCAGAACCAGCTGCTTTTTGGTTCTACAGCTAACCGTGACCTGCAGAACCAGCTGCTTTTTGGTTCTACAGCTAACCGTGACCTGCAGAACCAGCTGCTTTGTGGTTCTACCTACAGAACCAGCTGCTTTGTGGTTCTACAGCTAACCGTGACCTACAGAACCAGCAGCTTTGTGGTTCTACAGCTAACCGCGACCTGCAGAACCAGCTGCTTTGTGGTTCTACAGCGAACCGTGACCTGCAGAACCAGCTGCTTTTTGGTTCTACAGCTAACCGTGACCTACAGAACCAGCTGCTTTGTGGTTCTACCTACAGAACCAGCTGCTTTGTGGTTCTACAGCTAACCGTGACCTGCAGAACCAGCAGCTTTTTGGTTCTACAGCTAACCGTGACCTGCAGAACCAGCAGCTTTATGGTTCTACCTACAGAACCAGCTGCTTTGTGGTTCTACAGCTAACCGTGACCTGCAGAACCAGCTGCTTTGTGGTTCTACAGCTAACCGTGACCTGCAGAACCAGCTGCTTTGTGGTTCTACAGCTAACCGTGACCTACAGAACCAGCTGCTTTGTGGTTCTACCTACAGAACCAGCTGCTTTGTGGTTCTACAGCTAACCGTGACCTACAGAACCAGCTGCTTTGTGGTTCTACAGCTAACCGTGACCTGCAGAACCAGCTGCTTTTTGGTTCTACAGCTAACCGTGACCTACAGAACCATCTGCTTTGTGGTTCTACCTACAGAACCAGCTGCTTTGTGGTTCTACAGCTAACCGTGACCTGCAGAACCAGCAGCTTTGTGGTTCTACCTACAGAACCAGCTGCTTTGTGGTTCTACAGCTAACCGTGACCTGCAGAACCAGCTGCTTTTTGGTTCTACAGCTAACCGTGACCTACAGAACCAGCTGCTTTGTGGTTCTACAGCTACCCGTGACCTGCAGAACCAGCAGCTTTGTGGTTCGACCTACAGAACCAGCTGCTTTGTGGTTCTACAGCTAACCGTGACCTGCAGAACCAGCTGCTTTTTGGTTCTACAGCTAACCGTGACCTGCAGAACCAGCTGCTTTTTGGTTCTACAGCTAACCGTGACCTGCAGAACCAGCAGCTTTGTGGTTCTACCTACAGAACCAGCTGCTTTGTGGTTCTACAGCTAACCGTGACCTGCAGAACCAGCTGCTTTGTGGTTCTACAGCTAACCGTGACCTACAGAACCAGCTGCTTTGTGGTTCTACAGCTAACCGTGACCTGCAGGACCAGCAGCTCTGTGGTTCTACAGCTAACCGTGACCTACAGGAACAGCTTTGTGGTTCTACAGCTAACCGTGACCTACAGGACCAGCAGCTTTGTGGTTCTACAGCTAACCGTGACCTACAGAACCAGCTGCTTTGTGGTTCTACAGCTAACTGAAGCAGAATATAGGAGGTGTTGTTACCTTCACCAGCGAGCGCAGGCCTCTCTCTCCAAACATGTTCTGAAGGAAGGTTTTGTCTTCAGGGCGGCTGACGTGAGGCTGCAGCTGGGACGGCAGCGCTGCCAGCAGCTCGTACAGACCTGCAGAGGGGACAAGAGGGACAGACTGAAGGTGGGAGGTGTGAGGACACACAGGACATGTATTTTCATCTGATTGGACAGGAAACTGCATGTCTTGTGTTTGAACATATAGAATAGGTAAATGTTTTCTGTGTCAGGGTTCTGAACACCACTAACATCCAGCATTTTAACAATGGATCAGATTTAAAACTAAATATTTAAACTTTGAGCAAATGTGAAACTAATAAACTGTCTGATTCATGTTACTGAGAGGAAACCCTTCCTACAGCATCTACTTCCTCCTTTTGTCCTAGTACTTCCTGTCCTGTAGGATACAGTATGAAACAAGCCTGCACCTTGACAGAGACACTCATGACATCACTCATTGATCATTACACATCTTCTACTCACTGTCTGTCCTTGTCTGTAAACTACAGCGAGTGTTTTACAGTTCACTAGAAATCACCTGTTATTCATTTTACTGTTTATTATCAGATTAAACACTTTGACAACAAGTAACTGTTAATATTTTGATGTTGTGTGTTGATCTGGTCCTTCTGAGGACAGACAGGTTGTTTATTCCTGATCAGGGTCACATGGAGCTGGTGTATATCTCCAGTGGTTATTAGGTGAGAGGCGGGGTTACACCTGAACAGGTCACCAGTCCATCACAGGGTCAAATAGAGACTGAGAACCTCACACACACATCTGGGGACCATTTAGAGTTACTAGTTAACCTCATGTGTGAGGGAAGCTGGAGCATGAGGAGAATGTGCAAACTACAGGCAGAAGGTCCCAGCCTGGTTTCAAACCCAGGACCTTCTCACTGCAAGACAACAGTGCGACACACTGCACCACCGTGCAGACTAGTTTTAGAATGTAACTCAGGAATTAATCAGCAGGAAATCGGGTCTTAATAAATGAACTTGATCTGAAAGGTCATTACCTGGTCCATGACTGGCTCCGGTGGCCAGAGCAGGCATGTCTCCTGCTGACTGCTTCCTGGTTTCTCTCAGGCTGTAGGAAATGACAGCAGAGTGTCAGAGTGGTGAGCTCTTCAACTAAAATCCCCAGAGACCAGCTGAATGTGAAGACAGGCTTTATGTCATGGAGACCTGCAAGAGAACAGGAGCATAACGTGCACACTTATATTCTGCATAACAATCTGAAACCACTGTGTGACTATTCATGCATCTCTGGAGTTTATCCTGAAGCTGCTGAACATCGTGCATCAAAGGCACGTTCACTATTTAACACTTTCTTCAGCATCCAGTGAAACACAGAGACCTTTATGCTGAGGAAGAGACAAATCTGTGGAACGATATACTGACCAGCGTGAAAAGAAAGGGTTCATAATAAAACTAACTCATCTTTCTTTTACTCCAGTGGATTGAAATAGTTCTACCGCCACCTAGTGGAGAGTTTCTCTAATGACTTCAGCTCCCAGCATTAACTCTACAACCAAACCCTAGTAGAACACACGCGTATCTCAGTTAATGAGATAAACATGATGTCTGATCAAGCTCTGCATGCTGAGGGACAGACGGGACATCTTAAAAACACTCCGTCATTCAGCCGAGGGGAAGCAGGTGGAGGTGCATGACTCTCAGCTTCATGTTGTTAATTAAATAAATATTGCAGGTGAGTGACTGATGATGAAACACTATGTGACTCTTTCATCCAACCAGATGTTTAGATGTGGACCAGAGGTTTAGATCTGGATCAGATGTTTAGATCTGGACCAGAGTGTTAGATCTGGATCAGATGTTTAGATCTGGACCAGAGTGTTAGATCTGGATCAGAGGTTTAGATCTGGATCAGATGTTTAGATCTGGACCAGAGTGTTAGATCTGGATCAGATGTTTAGATCTGGACCAGAGTGTTAGATCTGGATCAGAGGTTTAGATCTGCATAGGAGTGTTAGATCTGGATCAGAGGTTTAGATCTGGACCAGAGTGTTAGATCTGGACCAGAGTGTTAGATCTGGATCAGAGTTTTAGATCTGGATCAGAGTGTTAGATCTGTATCAGAGGTTTAGATCTGGATCAGAGTATTAGATCTGGATCAGAGTGTTAGATCTGGACTAGAGTGTTAGATCTGGACCAGAGTGTTAGATCTGGACCAGAGTGTTAGATCTGGATCAGAGGTTTAGATCTGGATCAGAGTGTTAGATCTGGACTAGATGTTTAGATCTGGACCAGAGTGTTAGATCTGGATCAGAGTGTTAGATCTGGATCAGAGGTTTAGATCTGGATCAGAGTGTTAGATCTGGACCAGAGGTTTAGATCTGGACCAGAGTGTTAGATCTGGACCAGAGTGTTAGATCTGGATCAGAGTTTTAGATCTGGATCAGAGTGTTAGATCTGTATCAGAGGTTTAGATCTGGACCAGAGTGTTAGATCTGGATCAGAGTGTTAGATCTGGACTAGAGGTTTAGATCTGGACCAGAGTGTTAGATCTGGACCAGAGTGTTAGATCTGTATCAGAGGTTTAGATCTGGATCAGAGTGTTAGATCTGGACTAGAGGTTTAGATCTGGACCAGAGTGTTAGATCTGGACTAGAGGTTTAGATCTGGACCAGAGTGTTAGATCTGGATCAGAGGTTTAGATCTGGATCAGAGTGTTAGATCTGGACTAGAGGTTTAGATCTGGACCAGAGTGTTAGATCTGGACCAGAGTGTTAGATCTGGATCAGAGTGTTAGATCTGGATCAGAGTTTTAGATCTGGATCAGAGGTTTAGATCTGGATCAGAGTTTTAGATCTGGATCAGAGGTTTAGATCTGGATCAGAGTGTTAGATCTGGACCAGAGTGTTAGATCTGGACTAGAGGTTTAGATCTAGACCAGAGTGTTAGATCTGGACCAGAGTGTTAGATCTGGATCAAAGTTTTAGATCTGGATCAGAGGTTTAGATCTGGATCAGAGTGTTAGATCTGGACTAGAGGTTTAGATCTGGACCAGAGTGTTAGATCTGGACCAGAGTGTTAGATCTGGATCAGAGTTTTAGATCTGGATCAGAGTGTTAGATCTGGATCAGAGGTTTAGATCTGGATCAGAGTGTTAGATCTGGATCAGAGGTTTAGATCTGGACTAGAGGTTTAGATCTGGACCAGAGTGTTAGATCTGGATCAGAGTGTTAGATCTGGATCCGAGTGTTAGATCTGGACTAGAGGTTTAGATCTGGACCAGAGTGTTAGACTTGGATCAGAGTGTTAGATCTGGATCAGAGTGTTAGTTCTGGATCAGAGTGTTAGATCTGGACTAGAGGTTTAGATCTAGACTAGAGGTTTAGATCTGGACTAGAGGTTTAGATCTGGACCAGGGTTAACCAGATCTGAAACATTTCAGTGACATAAAACAAAAGTAAGAGATCATGAAAAGGGTGAAGACTTCAAGGAGAATTCTAAAGGTGAATTCGTAGAGTAACTTCCTGTCTCCTAGAATCTCCTCCAGGATCTTGAGACTCTGCTGGGAGACACAGTAAAATGTCTGTCTTGTATTGATGTTCCATCCTGGTCTGTAGAACCTCTGTAGGGTCCAGGTCTGTCCTCACGGGACCCGTAAAGACACTGACCTGTGTCAAATGTAAAACTATCGAAAAGCCGTCATAAAGAGAATGAGGGAAAATGTCTGATGTCCACCAACAGAACTGATCCTGTTTTAGTCTCATTGTTCCACCTTTAGTTCACTGTTACAGTCATTAACACTGAATCAGCTGATACTGATTAACAACCAGCTGATACCGACCAGATCAACAACCCACGAGTTTCACTGACTCAATACTCTGATTTAAAATGTTTTAAATGTTCATTTACAAGATAAAATGGACAAAGTATGTCAGGAATGTAAAATTATCAGTCAGGGCACCCAACAACACAACCACCACCCCCCC